>PVIA01003996.1:0-150790 GCA_004024845.1 Tonatia bakeri
CCTGGTGTAAGAGGAGTCACAGCATTTATCCTTTTGTGTCTGGCTCCTTTAAACACTTGGCATAACGTCTTCAGGGTCCATCCATGCTGTGGCGTGTGTCAGTTTCGTCCCTTTTTAAGGCTGTCATGGTTTTTCTGAGCGCATTTTAAAGCCCCTCCAGTCCTCAGGATTGAGTGAGGGCGTCCACTCGATTGTGCGAGTGGGGACAAACACGGCTTATTTGCATTTGCCAGGTGCCGGTCTTTCCCCTAGGCTGTCTCCTGTAACCCTCATCACATCCTTATGAATAAGTTCCAGTATTGTCCCCGTTATCCAGATGAGGGAGCTGGGCCCAGAGGATTTCAGTAACTTGGCCAAGGTCGTGCAGAGAGCCATCGATCAGCCAGGACCGGGTACTGGGTCTGCCTGACGTGCAGCGCACTCTGTGCCCCTACTCCAGCCCAATGCCCCGGCCTGGCCCGGCCCAGAGTCACTTCCTTGAATCCTTCTCAGAATCCTTTTCGTCGCCTCTTCGGCCGATCAGAGCCGCGTGTGCGGCTGATGGCACCACCTGGCTTCAAGGAGACACCCTGCCAGCAGCCCCACCTCCCCGGCTCGGGCCCTCCTTCCTGGGCCCGGCTTCCCGGAAAGCTTTTATGAAGCAGGCTCCCCGGTTCAGGCAGGGGTCTGGGGGCACATGGGCCTCAGGGCCCCCCGACACAAGGCCGGTAGGGGCTGTCTGGCCCAAGCTGGCCCATGGCAGGATGTCGCAGTTGGCAGAACTCTCCCTGAACAAACAGCTAGCTACTAGGAGCTTTGGGACGGAGAGGATAGATAAACAGGAAGAGGGAAAAACATGAACATGTTTTTCTTTCCCTCCTGTGCCCTGGTGTTTTCTTCCTGCTCTTCCCTGTGCCCCTGGAGACTTGAGGTGGGGAGCTCGCCCCAGCCAGACACCACTAGGTTTTGTTTGCCTGATGAGCTGGGCTAAGTCTGGGCACTGGGGCCAGATCGGTTGTGATTTTTTAAAAAAGTTTTTATTTGTTTACTTTTAGAGGGGGTTGGGAACAGAGGGAGAGAAATTTTCGCCTCTCACACGCTCCCCTGTCCAGGAACCTGGCCCGCCACCCTGGCATGTGGCCTGCAGGTCTGCAGGCTGGTGCTCAGTCCTCTGAGCCACACCAGCCAGAGCTGGGCTCTGCTACTTCTTTGCCAGAATGTCTTTCTTGTCCGTCAAATGTTGCTCATCCTTAAACGCCCAGCTAATTGGGCTCCTCTTCCAGGAAGCCTTTCCTGAGTTAACATCTCCCTCCTCTGTGCAACTTTGTGTGGTGGGAAAGTTCGTGGAGTCCCTGCCCCATTGTCTGCTCTCTGAGTGCCAGTCTCCTCTTAGTGGATTGGGAGTAATAGGAGTGGGGAGAGGAGAGAGCCTGGAGTCTCTTGCCCTGGCCTGTGTGGAGTTAGCCAGGGCCGGGGAAGCATGGCCCTCTCAGGGTTAACTCCCTCCCATGCCAGGGGCGGAAACGAGGAGGACAGAGTGTGCAGTGAAGTCACTTCCCCGGCTGGGGGTCTCCATGTGCCTGGCCTTCCTCAGTAAATCCTGTTTCCGCCTTGGCCTCTGCATGCCTGCCCACTCCTGGCTCCCATGACCCCGAAGGTCACCAGCAGGTGGGGCTCCTGATGGAATGTTGGCCTGTCATTCATTCTCTGAGGTCACTTCCTTTCTGATTGAACCATCTACCTTTCCTGCCACAGCCTTCCCCATGGGGGTTTCATGGGAATGATGGGTGTGGGGTTTGAGGGAGGCCACCAGAGGTCGAGTTCAATGTCTAGCCAGCTCTTTGGGGACATTGAAGCCCAGGGAGGGCCGGGTACTTCCTGAGGTCAGGACCAGGAGGCAGGCCTCCGGGTCACACTCCAGTTGTGGGAACTCGATGGGCGTCCCCCGGAGTCGCAGGCTGGTGGTGTGAGGAAGCCGCTCAGCCTTCCCGGGCCGCCGTTTCCTCTGTGGGACCTGGGGGCCTGTGTGTCGGCACTTCCCTCAGCTCTGTCAGGCCCGGACTGCGTGACCTCGTTGAACCCTCACTCCACTGTGGGGAAACTGAGGCCTAGAGCGGCCCAGAAGCCAGCCTGGGCTTCCAATGGGGGACAGTGCTGGGGTCTACCCAGGTCTTTCTGACTCCAGTATACTAGTTCTTCCACGGGAGGGTGTTAGCTTTCCATCAGCGGCAGCCCAGGAACATCCTCAGGCCTCAGACCTTTTCCTGTGGGGTCAGGGGCGCTTTGGGCCTGTAAGGGGATATGGACCTGACTGGTATCAGAGACCTTACTGTGGAGGTTTTTTTAATCTTTTTTCTATAAATAGTGTAGGTTCATTTTAGGAAAGTCAGAGAAAATGAAGAAATGCAGGAAGATTAGAAATTTTACCTGTGACCCCACTTCCCAGTGATAACCACTGTTCCAATACCGTTTTGAGATCGAGCCTTCCAGACGTTTTCCCAGCGTGTGTGTGCTTGTATGCAAGAGTCCTCACTCCTTCTTAATGGGACGAAACTCTGAAAAACTGTTTGGTATCTTTTATTTAAAAATATATATTTTATTTACTTATTTTTGGAGAGGGAAGAGGGAGGGAGAAAGTGAGGGACAGAAACATTGATGTTGGAGAGAAACATCGAGGTTACCTCTTGCACGCCCCCCACTGGGGACCTGGCCCCACAACCCAGGCAGGTGCCCCGATGGGGAATCAAACTGGTGACCTTTGGTTGCAGGATGGCACCCAGCCCACTGAGCCACAGCAGTCAGGGCTGTTTGGTGTCTGTAATAAGAACACATACAGTACATATGTTTCTGTGTCAGCAGGTACACTGTTACTTCTTTCTCTCGGAACTTTCACATTGAAGTTCCGCACGCACACAGGAGCACTCACGTCCCAGGCGTGTGGCCGGATGACGGGGCACAGTGAGCAAGGCCTTTGCAGCCGCTCCCAGGCCGGGGGCGGACTGGCCCGGGAGCCTGGCTCCTGTGCCCTGTCAGCTGCCCTCCTCCCTGCTCCAGATGGGACTTCTCATCTGACGTTTGACGCCACGGACGGGTTTGGCCTGTTTTGGAGTTTTAATCAGTGGGCTCGCAGCACTCTCTTACGTTGACTTCCTTCCCTCCGTGTTCTGTTAGCGATGGTCCTCTGGCATCTGTGCGTTTTAACGGCCACACGATGACATCCATGATCCCCTCCCTTCTACCACTGTTGGCATGCAGGGCGTTTCCAGTCTCTGGCTAATATACACAGAGCTGCGCCAACACCTTTCTGGCCATGTCTCTGACTGTTTCCTTTGAAATCAATGGATAGAAGGGTTGCTGAGTCAGAGGGCTGTACGGTTTTAAGGTGTTGAAAATTACTCCCAGGGGCTGAGCTGGCTTGGACCGCCGTGGTGCTGGGGAGGGCCGGCCCGGCACGCACGTCCATGGGGCCCTGGTCCTGCGGTGCCTGTGCCGCCACGGCAGGCAGGCCGGCGTCTCCTTGTTTCCAGTGTTTAAATGACAAACGAGGGTGAAATTTTTTCTCATGTTTATTGGCCATTTGAATTTCTTTACTTTTTTTGTATATCTCAAGATATACTTTTTTTGTCATTTTTTAAACAAAGGACTATATTGAATATGATAAATAATAAAAATATGTCAAATATATTTTTACCCAGTTTGCCATTTGGCTTTTAACTTTGTGGTTTTTCTGTGTTTTGTGGTTTTTTGTGCCGTCTGACCCATCGGTATTTAGCTGTTTGTCTTTGGCATTTTGCGTAGAAATTTCTTTACCAGCCACAGATCATGCCGGTGCTCACTTACGTTCTCCTCTTTCACTCCCGCGGTCTCCTTTGCGGCGCGTTGTCGTTTCTCTTTCTGCTCCTCCTGTGGGAGCACCGCACGGCGGATGGGGTGCGGGTCACGGGCGCGCACTGGGGAGCGCCTGGCCGCCCGTGTGCCCTTGGGCAGGCTGCTCAGACGCTCCCTGCCTCAGTGTCTGCTCCTGCAGAATGGGAATGACGCTGGAATACGAACCCGAAGGCTAACTGTGGGGGTTAAATCCCAGGTATGTGCACACCTTTAGTCTCGGGACTCCTTCCTTTACACTCCTAAGTTTTGGAGGTCCCAAAGGGCTTTTGTTTATGTGGGTTATATATATGTAAATTGATATTCACAATTTTAGAAATTAAAGCTAAGTATATTTAAAAACATATTTATACATTTCTCATTATGTTAATATAAATACATTTTTTTCCTGAAGCATAACTGTGTTCTCCAAAACACAAAATACAGTGGGAAGAGTGGCATCGTTGCAGTTTTGCAAATCTCTTTACCATCTTGTTTAATGGAAGTCAGATTCTCATGTGTGGTCCTGCTTTCACTCTGTTGTGATATGTTGTTTTGATTAAAAGTATATGAAGAAAATTTAGCTTCACACAGATAAGTGTTTGAAAAGGGAGAAGTATTTTATTAGTTTATAGATGTTTTTCTTTGATACTATGTAAAAATTTGACAGGTGATAATTATTTTTAACTGTACTTCTTAGCTTCTTTTTTTAAAAAAACTGATTGTAAAGAGACGGGGAGGGAGGGAGAGTCACATCCGTTTGTTGTCCCACATCTTCAGGCGCTCACTGGCTGCTGCTCGCGTGTGCCCTGACGGGATCAAACCTGCAGCGTTGGTGTGTCAGGACAGGGCGATACTCTAACCAACTGAGCTACCTGGCCGGGCATGACAGGTGGTACTTTTCTAAACTTTAGTTGAAATAGAGAATCTGAAAACGTATTGATGAACTTGGCATGTTTTGTTACATTAAAATCCGTTGTACGGTCTTGCAGTGTGAGTGGGTCTTCGCCTCAGGCGTGATTTTGTAGCTCCGAGTGTTGGAGATTGGGGAACATCGGTTCGCCGGGTCACACAGCTCTTCCAAATGTGGACACGTTTCATTTCGTCGTGTCCAAAAGCTACATACAGGGTGGGGCAAAAGTAGGTTTCCAGTTGTTCCTATGGAAAATAATACAGTAATTAATAAGTAATAGTATAAGAATAGACTCTGTGTCTCTCATACTCACAGCATAAACCTAATTTTGCCCCCCTGTATATGAACATCACCCATATCTCAGATCTTTTATGTGCTGGGGAGCCGTCTAACTCACAGTGGCTGATGCCAGTTTTCCAGAATTCTGGCTTTCCCTTGAAAGCTCAGACTTTATCACTGGCAGAAAATGCTGTCCGTGGTTTTCCACGAAGAGGCAGGCTCACTTTGTTCATTTCTGAGGAAATGTCTGCCAGGTCCCTGCTCTGAGCAACCGGCCGCCTTCTGTCCGTCGGCTCTTCTCTGAAGCAGAGTGGTGGTGGGCACGGAGCAGCTGCTCAGCCACAGCCCGGGCTCCGGCGCCTTTCCTCAGGCACCTGTGGTGGCCGGTAGCCACCCCAGGCCGCTTCCCAGGTCACCGCACAGAATGTTAAACAGATGCACGCCAAGGCGGGGGTTTGGTGAAATTAATCAGCTGTACTGCTTCCTTAAGGACACTCTTAAGTGACACTGGCATATTTTGTCACCGCGAGGGATGACCAGCCCAGCTCAGGGTCCGTGCCATGCCGTGCCTCCTGCCCAGCCTCTGGCAGATTCCGTGCTCCCACAGTGAGACAGAGAGGGGCAGTGATTTGCATCGGTGTCCCGAGAACGGCGTTGGCCCCGCAAACCCTGAAGGTGTCAGGCCCCAGGGCTCTGCGGAGCCCGCTGTCAGAACTGCGGGCAGGAAACAGACGCGTGGACGCAGCACGGGGCCTGGGCCCCCCGTCTGGGTCTGTGACGGTTTTCCTGCTTCCATTGTTTTCCTCTGCCCCTCACCACCTGCCAGGGCCAACCTGGGGAGTGGAGAAGTGAGCCAGTCGGGGTTCAGCACTCATCGTTTGTGACAAATCCTGCTCAAGGTGGACGTGTTTGGCTGTCAGGAGTAGGTGAAGAGCCCAGGGCACTTTTCAGGTGCCCGCCTACCTTGTCCCCCTCCCCGGGGCATAGGGAGGGTGTGACTCGACGGGCCCCTCAGAATCACCCTCCCCCTTCCTGGCCCAGAAGGGGCCTCTACAGCCTCTGGCCTCCGCACCGCTTCCTCATTAACCTTCTCTACCGTGTGGGGTCCTGGGGTCAGCATCCACCCCGCTTTCTCTGAAGCGGTTGAGACTGGGCTGCATTTATGGAGTGACTGTTGTGTGCTGGGCCCTGGACTACGGCCCCGCCTGTATTGTCTCATTTATGCTCTGAACACGGATCCCCGTAGAGTTGATCTTTTTATTGTTGTTCTTTAAAAATCTTCCAGTTTTGTTCATTCAAGTGGCTATTTTGTGCCAAGCACCAGGATGCCGGGGAAGGCCAGACTCAGGCCCTGCCTGCTGGGCCTCGTGGGGGCGACATTGTGGGGGCGACATCATGGGGGGAGGTGGCTTGGGGCAGGTTAAGGAGGGCATCCTGGTGCGGGGGGGGGGGATCAGAGTGAGTTAGGCGGAGGGGGCAGGGCGTAAAGATGTGGAACAAGTGCGCTAGGCTGCAGTGGCCCCCAAAGTTGATCTGAAGAAGCTGTGGCATCTGCTCTGTCACTGGAGGACACTGACGAGGTGGGTCTAGCAGAGAACTGGCCCAGCCTTGTCCTCCACGGGCTACAGGATTTCCAAGGACACGGTTTCTGCCATACGTAGACTGTAGGACGCTCTACCCCCAGCTCCCGGCCTGCTAAGATACACCTCTGTTTTATTATTATTTTTCTTACTGTTATGATTTCCAAAGGCCCGTTGAGATGCCGTCTGTTCCAGGGACGGTAAGAAGTTCACATTGGCTGGGGTTCAGAGCCCAAAGGTGGGAGCTGGGGGGCCATGTGGCGGAGAGGGTGGCTGGGCCTGAGAGTCATGGGTCGCCATGTGGTTCCTCTCTGAGTCTAACTGGAGTCTCTTATGAACTCTGTCTCCTCTGCTTGGTGTGCTTCATGCTGTGGAGCAGGAGAGCTCTTCCTGGCCGGGGTCTTCCGTGGCCCTGGGGGGACCTGCTTGGTGAAGCAGCGACGTGGCGTGGTGCAGAGGAGAGGGGTGGGAAAGCCCTGGTCCGGCCCTGCTGTCCACCGTCTCTGCGACTGTGGGCGGGTCCCTGACCTGGTCACCTTCTGTATAGTGAGAGGAATAGACTAGGGTCTCCATGGTGCTTGTGGTTCTAGGATACATGTTGGTGCCGGGGGGGGGGGGGATTTAGACTCCACTGTGTGCATGAGAGAGAGAGAGAGAGAGAGAGAGAGAGAGACGGGAGTTGGGGGACAAGGCCCAGGGCAGGTGGTGGGCTGGTCTGAGCCCTATATCCTGAGACCTGAAAGTTCTAAGACACCTCACCCCCTAGCTCTCCCCTGGCCTCGGAGGAGGGAGCCTGCAGCTTGGCGACTTCCTCCGTGTTTGTTCTGCAGCTGAGGCAGATGTTTCCTGCAGCTGGCCACTCAGCCTTTTGCCCTATTTTTAGCTCCATTGTTACCCACCCTGGGCATCTGGCTGCCAGGGGTGTGTGAGAGACTGTGGTGTTGGGAGGGACACTCCTCTGGGTCCGACTTCTTCTCTTCCCTCTACCAGGACCCCGGTGGAAGCTTCCCAGTGTCTTTTGGGAGAGTGAGGGTGGTTCCAGGGGCAATGGGAGAGTGGTGGCCAGGCGACGCAGCAGAAAGAGCCCAGGTGGCGACACCAGAGGCCCAGCTCTGTTGTTGCATAACATAGGGAGCTCTCTGAGCCTTGGTTGTCTCCATCTGCTAAATGGCACAGTAGTCTGTGGTGCCTTTCTTGTAGGGCTGTTCTGGAGCTGGAATGAGATAGTGAATGTGAAATCCATTCACAAAACGACATTCAGAACCTACAACTATCGTGGTAGCCTATTACCACAAAGCGTATGACACAATTTCTGCCTTATGTGGAAAGGCAGAAATTGTGCCTTTCTGCCTTTCTAGTTGATGACATTCGGAGACTGTCATCAACTTTGTGGGACCCCAAGGGAGCAGCACATCCAAAGTTGGGTGATAATGCATGTGCCACGAAGCACCAGGCCACGGACTCCAGGCCAGGGTTGTGTGGGGTATAGGCTGTGCTGGAAGGCTTGGAGGGGGGGCATTTCTACAGGACGCTGACGGATGGGGTGAAAGGGTGAGGGTGGTGATGGCGTTCCTCCTGGTTGTGGGATCAGGGCAAACAGAGGCATGGAGGCTGGAAGGCCTGGGGGTGTCCTGGGGTGTGCTGGGATGTCCAAGCAGGGAGGGCCTTGGACGTCTCTGGCCAGCATCTCTCAGTGGAGGGAGCAGCGCCTCCCTAAGGGAGGCATCATGGTGGGGTGCGGGGTGGGACACTCTGCAACCCCCTTCCTGAGCCGGCCGTCAGCACAGCAGCTCTGCTTCTGGCTGCGCCACACACTGAACTTCCGTGAAAGACTGAGGGGTGATGAGGGTGGGGAAGGGGGTCTTGAATGTTAGGTAAGGGGGTCTAGACTGGAGGCAATGGGGGGGGAAGGGATGGGAGTAGACCCCAGAATTTGGTCATAGTTCTTCCCATCTCCTTGCCCTGATGCTTCAGGCCCCTGTGATGTTGCTGGAGGCGGGAAGCGGGGTTCAGCAGAAGTTCCCACTGGTCCTTTGGGGCACAGCCCCTGGAAGCAGCCAGGAGAGTGTCGGCAGGGCCGGGGGCGGTGGGGGGGTGCTCTGGGCGGGGTCTCAGGAGACTCTAGGTTTCTCCTGGGCCGGAAATAACCAAATGCCCAGCTTCCTGGAGCTGAGCGGGCAAGCACGTCTAGGTACTCCTAACCCTGTTCTCCCCAGGGCCTGCCCCTCCCCCAGTCCCAGGCTGCCTGGGCGATGGGCAGGAGCTTCGGGCTCATTCAGGAACAGAGTGGCTGCCCTTCCAGGGTTGACTGGCACCTTCACTGGGGCTGTTGACACTCCCCTCCTCCTGTTCCTCCTGGAAGAACCCAGCAGGCAGGGTCCTTCCCATCCAGGTGACACCTGCTTGTTTCCCAGGGAGCACCCCTGCTCTGAAAGGCCCTGAGAGGGACATGGACGGACGGAGAGACTCCAGGTGTAAAGACTGTTCTCTCTCTGCCTCTTCGGAGCAGTGGAGGCCAAGTGCCCGTCTATAGCGTGAAGCAGCTTACCGCAGCTGCTTGGAGCTTCCTAAATCTCTGCAGCTGACTCATGGAGAGCTGCGGCTCCACTCCCTCTAGCAATGATGGTGCTCCCGTGGTCACTGAGTGCGTCCCCCGTGGGTGGGCCCTGGTGGCCGGGGATGATGCCTCCTATATCCTGTGAGCCCCCTGGCCCCCGAGTGGGCTGGGCTCCCGGGACCCTGGCGTTGCTCTGCCTGGGCACGGAACCGCCAGCCCCCAGCGCAGCTCCACCTTCACTGGGGGCAGCGTGACGGTGTCCCGCAGGAGGGGCAGAGGGGTTTGTCCTGTCCTGCTGCCTCCTGGAGGTGACCTTAGGGAGAAACCTAAAAATAACAGAGTGCATTAGTCAGGATCAGATTTGGCTGCAAGCAATAAAAGCCAACTGACAGTGGTTTACACAAGATGGAAGTTTATTTCAGGGTCCTTTCTGAGCCAGAGCTTTGTGGCCATGGATTCCTCAGGGAGCTCGATCTTCACCATTCCCGGGGTGTGGCTTCGCGAGCTCATGGTTCCAGATGGCTCTGGAACTCCAGCCATCAACATCTGTGCTCCAGGCAGCTGGGTGGAGGAGGGGAGGGAAGGGACAGGGAGGGTTCTGGAACTTGCCGTGGGACATGCCACGTGTGTGCCATTGGCTAGAATTTGCCACAAGGCCCCAGGTAGCTGCAAGGGACATGGGGAGTGTATTCTTGACTCTGGGCAGCCATGGGCTCAGCTAGCTACCCCCCATCTGGTTTGTTTAATACACAGTGGGGAGGGGGTGGGGCGAAGGCATTCTGGGCATTTGGATAGAACCTAAGGATGTTCCCAGGCTGAGCAGCTGGGCCAGCCCTTCAGGGACTGCAGAGCCTCCCCCAGGGCCGTTGCTCAGGTGGGAGGTCTGCCGTCCTGCCTTGGAACCAGAGAGCTGCATGACCCAGCAAGGAGGCCAGAAAGGCTTTCGAGGGCTGGGAAGCAGCCTGGGGGCAGTGGTCAGAAGAAGGGAGTGGGACAGCCTCTTCTCAGGGTCTCAGAGCATGTGGCCTGTGTCTGGGCTGCTGGGGCTGAGGGGACAAGCTTGCTCACAGGAGAGTGGCCAGAGGAACTGCAGGTGCCGTGACACAAAAGGACAGAATGCCCCAGGACGAGGGTTAGAGCCACGCCTGTCAGACCTCCAGAGGCCGGAGGAGGCCCAAGAGGACTGCAGGGGCCCGTGCAGGAGGGCCACCGCTTGGTTTTTGAGTGCTAGCGGCTAAGCAGGGTGGAAAGTGGGAAAGCTGCGAGGCCCAGGCCGCTGGCACGTGTGGCCTGCTTCGGTCCATGGATGACAGACTCAGACTGTCCGCCTCCAGGTGGGACGCATTCTCAGGCTGCACGGGGTGGGGGGTGGGGAGAGTGGGGGGATGTACAGGAAGCTGGCTTCTCATGAGACAGCTTCAGCTTTTTCAAAAGAATTATTTAAGAAGTAGTTTTGGCCCCAGTTTTTGTTTTGAAAAATTTCAAGTGCACAAACAGCTGGAAGAAGACTGCAGTGAGTGCAGGTTCGTCCTCACCACTCACTGAATTTCCTCCGTGTGTGTTTCTGCCCCACTCCCAACCACGGGAAGATTGCAGGTGTCATGATGCTCCTCCTCCAAACACCACCTTTGTCTCCGAAGAACAGGAGCGTCCTCCGCGTGCCCACAGCGTCGTCACAGCCGAGGAAGTTAACGTGTTCCTTGTCCAACGTGCAGTTCACGTTCAGATTTTCCCTCGTCCTCAGAATGTTCATCACACCTCTGCCCCTCCGCAGTCTAAGATGCCGTATAGACGGGGCTTTCTGTCAGGCAAGGCTGATCCACGTGGGGGGCTCCGGAGGTGGGGGGCTTCCCAGGCCTGGAGGTGGGCTCCTTGCTGCTTGAAAGGGCCCTTTTCCTTCCTGAGGGCCCCAGACTCCAAGAGCCTTCAGGCCCACATGTGCCAAGTGCCAAGGCCTTTGCTGGCCTTAGGGCGAGCGGGAGCCCCTCTCTGCCCTCCTCCTCCTGCGAGGAGCTGAGAGGGAGTCTTGTTCCCCCGACCAAGGGCAGGGCTGGCCTCTCCCACAGCTCCTTTCAGCTCAGGGGCCCATATGCCCTTTGACCCCCCGCCTCCATCTCTGCTGCTGGCCTGTGCCAGCCCCCAATTGCCATGGCTCCTCAGCTGGCTGGCCAGTCACTCTGCCTGCCCTTGTCCAGTCCTGGCTCCGGGCCCCCCTCGAGGAGTCATTTCAATGTGTGATAGTTGTGACCTGTCCCTGCCAGAACTGACACCTCCAGAGGCTCCCCATCATTTGCAGGCTGAGGCCCTGTACTCAAGGCCACCCCCTGCTGGCAGCCCCCCCTGCAGAACACGTGTCAGCATTTCCAAGCATTCCTCCACCTTCTGTTTTTACTCTTAGACTTATTTTAGTAGAAAAAAGTAAAACATTCCAGAAACACATAATTCAGTGGGCGAAGGCCTCCTGTGCCCACAGACCCCAGGCGGCTTCATCTTTTAAATCGCTCTCATCCTTGTGTTGAAGAGACGGAGGCTGAGGGGCAGAGGTCGTGAAGGGACAGGTCTGGGTGGCCCCCAAACCAGCGGTGAGACGGACCGCACAGCCGAACCCTGGCCTCTGCTGCCACAGAGCCACACAGGCCAGGCTGGGGCGGCTCCCGGTCCTGGTCAGCTGCCGCTTCCTCTTCTTCTTCTGTGTGGTGGGCACCCTTGCTTGGTTTCCCCCTTCGAGGGTCGTCGTCAGTAGCAACGACAGATGATCCACGAAGACAAAGATCCCACTGGGCGGTGTGAGTGGGGCGCGTATCATGGGGACACGGGCGACAGTGGGCAGAGGGCAGTGGGGACAAAAGCACAGAGAAGGGGGAGCTCAGGGACTTCAGGCTGTGGGGTGGGGGATGCCCGGAGTGAGGAGCTCTGACCTTCGTCCAACTTTGAAACTACTACAAGTTCTTTTTTAACATTCCCAAAGTAATTATGTTCATGGTGGGAAATCTAGAAGTGATGGATAAGCAAAGAGGAAAAATGGCATAATCAGTCCTCCATTGGGAGTAAGTGCCGCAATGTCGAAACATCCTTCCTGTCTTTTGTGCCTACTTGTTGAGTGCCGTCCTTGGTCCTATCAACGAGGAGCCAGGCAAGGTGCAGAGTCAAACTGATGGAGGCAATTTGTGCCATCAGCAATTCTGTGTCCAGCTCCTCCTCTGAGCCAGGCTGCTGACAGCCAGGAAGGACATAGGATGACTCCTGCCAGGAACAGCGTGCAGTGGAAGGAATGTCCCATTTTGTGATGCTGACAGTGGGCTCTGGGAGCTGAGAAGTGGGGGTGGGTGTGTAATCAGGGAGGGCTTCCTGGAGCAGTTGAGCTTTGACCTCCAAGAGTGGGTAGAATGTGGGAGGGCTAGGCAGGAGGGCAGGCCAGGTGAGGGAAGTGTGGGGTGGGGCAGCTTGCCCCACCCTGCCCCGTGGAGGGCTGAGACCTGCTTCTTGGTCAGGGCACAAACTCGCTCCTGCGAGTCCTGAAAGTGACTGGTGCCCTGCACTTAGCCATCTGTTCCTCTCACATTCCCCGGACACCTGCTGGGCCCCAGGTGCTGTTCCGAGTCTGGGGTCACGCATGGACATGTCAGACACTGTCTTGCTCTTTGGGAGTCAGGGGGACATGCTGTGCACAGTATAATCCCGTCAGTGACTGGGTTAGGAAAGAGAAGGCTGGAGAGGACTGTGGGGGTGGGGTGGGCAGGCCACATTGCCAGCTTTGTCACCCCCGGTCTGTGGGCGGGGGACCTAGGTCTGGTAGTCACTGCAGTTTGAAAGGAATGACAAGGGCAAGCCACGTAGCCGATGCCTCACAGCTGCGGTGCGCTGTGAAATGTCCGTGAGCTCTGGGGTGACCACGCCCTGAAACCTGTCATGTGGTCGGGTGGCCTTCGCTGTGATTGAGGGAAATGCTTGCTTTTAGTTAGAAGGTAGGGAAGTAAAGGCAGAATTGTTTACACACCATCCAGTCTCCTGAGACCCCTTAGTCTGGTCGCATCCAAACCCACCCTCCCCACTCCCCACGGCAGAGGCTGGAGCACTAGGGACCCCAACACCCCCACCCTTGCTGACCACTGCCCCGGTGGTGGACGGCAGTGGTGTGACCCCTGGGACTGCCCATCTTAGGAGCCAGATCTGTCTAAAACCAAAAGGGCCTTTTGGACCACGCCATCCCTCACTAAGGCCCAGGGAGTGGAAGGAGGTCCCGCAGCCTGTGGCCGGCAGGATGAAGGCCCGTGCTGGAGACACTCACTCCGGGGATCCCAGAGTTTCACCCTCCTGAAGGCAGTGTGGAGGCAGGTCAGCTTTCAGAGGGTACGGTTCTTCCCCCACCCCTGCGGGCTGCAGCTGTGCACATCTGTGTTGTCTCCTGGCTGCCCTTATAGGCACCGGCCGGGGCCTGTCCTTGCTTGTGGAGCTGGTGGGAGATCAGGTGGCTGCAGCTGGAGCTCTGGGGGCGGCGAGGGGAGGAGGGATGGAGGTGTCATGCCCAGCCCAGACCAACAGGAGCAGGGCCTGGTCTTGGCCTGGCTGCTGTTGCCAGCTGTTGCCTCTGTTTGTCATGCTTCCCTGAGGACAGCCACCTGAGTTCTTGGAGGAGGCTGTTCCCACCTGTGCCTGCGGGGCCCCAACTGCCGAGAGGGGTCTGGGAAAGTCGGGTGAACTCTGTCGGGAGCCTGCCACGCAGGCAAAGTGAAGGGAAGTGGAGAGAGGTTGCGGGCTCTGCCGCTGGCCGGGGTGGGGGGTGGCCCACTGGGGAGCTCTGCACTCTCTCCGAGCCACCTGCCTTTCGGTTTAGGAACAGAGACTCATTCCCTCCACATCTGCCCGCCCCCCGCCCCCAAAAGATAGAGAGAAATTGGACCGGGTGTGCAGTCAGGATGGGGCTCTTGTAAACACAGGTGTGCGTGTTAACACAGCTGTCATGCAGCTTCTGGGAGTTTTCACAGACGACAGGGCTGGGCTGGAGCCCTTCCCCTGCTGGAGGGGGAAAGTCGGTGGCAGTTCGGGAGAGTTCTGGGAGGGACTGCCCGAGGCTGGCATTCTGTCTTGGTGGCTCTGGGGAGGGGGTCTCAGCATGTGGCCGTGGGGAGGCCTGGGCAGCCCCCGACTCAGGGTCTGGGGAAGAGCGGATACAGCGAGCCCAGCCTTCAGATGGAGCTGCCAAGCACCTGGTCCAGCGTCCACTTCCTGAGGTGCCGCTGCGGTTTTTGGGAGGGCTGGGGCGTGGCAGAGCGTGGGGGTGGTCGGAGCAGTGGGTGCCCAGCTGGAGGCGGCCACGAGGGTCATCGTGTTCCGAGGACTCTGTTGTCCCTGCATTTCTGCAGGGATGGCCCATGTCGGGGTGTGGGCGGGGCTGGGAGGCAGGGCAGGTCGGCCCCTCCCTCCCCTGACCCTGGAATGGTAATGTCAGGGGAACCGGCCACTGGGCCCTGAGAGTTCTGTCTCCCACGTCTGCACTCTGGTCAGCCCTGCCTGCAGCCTAGCGTCCATGTGGCCTGATCCAGGCACCTTGGTCTGTACCTGGTGTGGCAGGTTAACCCTTTCCTCTCTTATTTTCGCCAGAGGAGTGTAAACTCGAATAGGTCACGGCACCGTCTTTACGTCTCTCTGCGTCCATAACCCCCCCAGCGCCGGCAGTGGGCTGGGCACCCGGGAGGCCGTCCGTGTCCATGTGGTGGGCAGGCCCCCACTCCCTGGACCTCAAACGTTGGTCTGCACGACGGTGGAGGTGAGGGGTGGGCGGGGTCTCTTCCTGCCCAGCTTTCCTGCCTGCCCCTTGACCACACACCTGTCTCCCCACAGGCCTTGGCTCTGAGATTGCCGGCTGACGATGGGCACCACGGCCAGCACGGCCCAGCAGACGGTCTCTGCCAGCGTGCCCCCTGAGGGCCTGCAGAGCGGCAGCGCCCTGGACGGGCGGCACGCACTTGGCTCCCACCCCTTCCAGACTGCGGGCCTGCACAGCAGTAAGGCCAAGTCCGTCATCCCCAACAAGGTGGCCCCCGTCGTGATCACGTGAGTGGTGGGGGAGCTGATGGCATCCTTGGGAGGCACAGCTGTGGAGGCGGCCTGGCGGGGTGGTGGCATGTAGGACGTAATGTCTAGGTGAAGATCTGGAGGCCTGAGAGGTCAGACAGCCCATCCGGAGCTGCGTGGCATGCAGGTGGCAGAGACCCTGTCGCAGGTCTGCAGCCTGTGTGACCTGCTGTGCCCGCTGGGCCAGGGAGTGTGGAGGAAGGACTGGCTGGGGGGACACTCTTGAGAAAATGATTTTTGGCTGAACATTTTCAAAGGATATGTATATACTTAGATGCATAAAATTTAGACCCCCCCCCACAACCCTCAATTATGGTTGGAAACTGAGGTGAACACCAGGCCACTGAAGGGCTGTGGGCTGGAGAAGCTGGAAGCTGTTGGCCGACTGTCCTAATTAGGTTCTTCAGGGACATTCCTGCAGGAGGCCTCGGGTTTGCTCTGAGACCACATTTTGAAAGAGACTTGGATGTCCAGAGGAAGTGGGTCAGGAAGGGCCCTGAAACTCTGTCTGCCCTGCAGGGCACAAGGAAGGAGTGGGTGCTGGGGAGCCCCGGGGCCGGAAGACGGAAGGGGCACCGGCTCTGGCTCCTGGGGCGGCAGAGAGCCTTGTTTTACCCTGAATCTGCCCACCGTGCTCCCCGCCTCTGGGCCCCACTGGGACGCAGGAGTAGGGCACAGCGAGCTAAGCATCAGGCGTGTTCCACACAGGGAAGTTCGGCAGGGACCTAGCAGATGGGCCTTCCGAGTAAGGAAACCTGAGGGTGGGAATGATAAATTCGGCCTGCTGGCTTTGGGGCCTGACAGGAGAGTTACAATCACGACACGTCATGGGGTTCTCGGCGAGTGGAGGGGCAGAGACGCTACGTGAAGAGGACTCGATGCACAGCCTCTGTCCCCGGGGTGCCGGCGCTGGTCCGTCTGGCCCTCGAGAGGGTGTTGGAGGCGCACCTCCGGGTTTTGCTTCATGGCCTGGGGCAATCCCGTTCCTTCTTGGACCTCAGTTTCCTGGTCCGGATATGTGGGGGTGATGTTCACGATATTTAATCCAGGGATGTGGCTCAGAGCAGGCGTGCGCCTGCTGTGAAAACCCACCGTCCTGGGACTTCTGGAGCCAGCCGCACGCACGGCACCCCTCGGGCTGTAGGTGTCTGAGGTGGGAGGGGCCTTGGAGACCACCTAGCACAGGGGTCGGCGGACTACTGGTGTAGCTTGCAGGCCGAGTCTAGCCCAGCTTCTTTTTGTAAATGAAGTTTCGTGGGACACTGCCTCGCCAGGCATTTGTGTGTTATCTGTGGATGCTTCGCCACAGAGGCGAGAAGTGCAACAGAGGCTTCGAATGGCCCACAAAGCATAAAATACTTACTTTCCGGTCCTCGATATGAAAGGTTTGTTGACTGCTGATGTAATAATACCTTTCGGATCAGATGTGAAAAGTGACTTAGGTACTCAGTTTGAGGAGGCAGAGAGAATTGCCCACCGAGGGCGCTATGGTGAGAGGGGGCAGAACTGGCAGCAGGAACTGCGTCTCTGGACTCCTCTCCCGGTGCTCCCTGCCCGCCCGGAGGCTGTGCCTTCCCCGCCTCACGATCAGCACAGGTGTTGTTTGTGTCTCGAGGGCACAGACCTCATGTGGTGTCTGCAGAAACCTGGCTTTGTACCTGTGGGGATTTTTCGAAATGGCCCTCTGTGGAGGTAGAACTACCACTAGTAATAATAATTTTATAAGTAAGCACTCGCTGTGCCCGAGGCACTGGGCTAAGCAGTTACATTCAGGAGTGCACCTGTTTCTCAGAGCAGCCCTGGGAGGTGGGGGTCACGGAAGCGGAGCTTCGGGGAGGGAGCAACTCCAAAGTCAGGGGGTTGTGAAGCAGCGGGGACGGATTAATGCTCAGGGCGCACAGCCCCAAAGCCTGTGTCCTGAACCACCTCCCTGTGCTGTGGGGTGGTCGGTGTGGAGGTTGTCCCCAGAGACCGTCTGACGGAGGGGACCGTCAGGACCGAAGCAGTTCCGGAACAGAAGGCCTTCTTCGGGCCAGGAGCTTCTCTCGCACAGCTGTCCTGGACATGCATGGGCTCCCCGGTCAGCCAGCCTCCTCCTCCCCTGCTGCCCTGCTGTCAACAACAGGGGCATCCTGCCCTCACTTCCAGGTGCTGGCCGAGGAGGAGGAGAGCAAAGTGGAAGACCTGCACCTTCCCTTTGAGAGCTTGGCCCAGAAGTTGCACAGATCGCTGCTCCTCACATCCCATTGGCCAGCATTTAGTCACATGACCACACTAGTTATAAGGAAGGCTGGGGAATGTAGTCTTCATATGGATGGCCCAGTTCCCATTCCAGGGTTCTTTTGCTGACAAAGGGGAGAGTGGATATTGTGGTATAATGAGCTGCCTCTGCCACAAAGGGAGGGGTTCAACCACTTGGGTGGGGGCGGGGTGGCCCTGCTGTGAGGTCTGGTGAGGGTGGAGTGGACCTGGGCCATGGAGGTTGCCTGACTCGGTGTCCATCTGCCCCGGCAGGTACAATTGCAAGGAGGAGTTCCAGATCCATGATGAATTGCTCAAGGCCCATTACACGCTGGGCCGGCTCTCAGATGCCACCCCTGAGCACTACCTGGTACAGGTGAGCTGGGCCCTGCCCTTCCCTCCCCCTTCTCCGCTCCTCCTGTCCTCACTTCTTGCAGGTTTCCTTCCCAATCTCGTCTTCTTCCCCTTGCCCCCTTCTCTGTTTTCACTGTCTCATCCCCCCTCTGGTCCCAATCCCACTTCCTTGCACCTCCTGGTTTTCTGGGGCCCATTCCTCCTGCCCAGGGGAACCCCTGTTCTTCTCTCCATCCTTCCCCTGCCTGACCCCAGCATGCTGACACCCCGTCTCTCGGAGCCCCAGGGGGAATGTGGATGAGGGCAGAAGGGCTCCAGGTCCCAGACTGCTTCCCCAGGCTGGGGGCCTCCCTCCCTTTCTCTTTTGAAGTTTCAGACCTTCTCTGGCTTAGCTGTGCGTGCGTGTGTGTGTGTGTGTGTGTGGCCTTGAATACCCCTAAAAAGTAAAGTCCATGAAGACAGATGACTTTTCATCTCTCTTGTTCGCTGCTGTAGCCCTGTCCCTCAGAACAGTGCGTGGGCGTGTTATAGGTCCCCAGTAAGCAGTGAACGAATGGCAGTGAATGATGACGATAAACTGTACTTACTGTACTTACTGAAAGAGTAGCCGAGAGCTTCTGGCATCCGGAAGAACTGGTCCCACTTACCTGTCAGCAGTGTGGGTGCTCGGGGAGGTAGATTGGACGACCACAGGGTTCCTTTGTGCCCAGGAATGAATTCTTCTGGGTCTCCCTGCTCGCCCCGGTCCCCAAGTACCATTTCCCTCTTGTCTCTGTAGTCATGGCATCTTCACCCCCGCTGGGGAGGGGAGCGACCCACCCGTCCTCCAGACTGCAGGACCCCGGGAAGGGGCTGGTGCGGTTTTCCCCAGCTGACTCCTGCCGCCCAGCTGGCACTCCCTGCTCTGGCCCTGCTCCATACCCTCCCCCCAGTGAACTGTGGGCCCACCTCAGAGCCAGCTGTGGTTTCCTGCCCTGGAGTACCTCTCCCCGCTCTCCTTCTTCAAGGCCTGGCTCGAATGCCAACACCTGTGTGAAGCATTCTCAGATTCCTACGCCGAAGGGGCTGTCTTTTCTTTCCTCTCACTCTGCGATCCCCTTCCCGTGATCACAGATGGTCATATGTGTTGTCTGCCTGTTCTGTGAGCCTGCAGACAACTTGAGGACCATGTCCCCTACCCCAGTCCCCTGACCCCCATCTCCTGGGGCCTGGGGCAGAGTATGCCTGTGGAAGATGTCTCTGAGTCATCTCAGTGGCCCCCTGTGGCTCTCCCACTGCCAGGGACGCTACTTCTTGGTGCGGGATGTTGCTGAGAAGATGGACCTGCTGGGTACTCTGCGGAGCTGTGGGGCCCCCAACTTCCGGCAAGCACGGGGCGGGCTCACTGTGTTTGGCATGGGACAGCCCAGCCTCTCGGGGTTCAGGCAAACCCTCCAGAAACTCCAGAAGGACGGACACAAGGTGAGCACGGCCACTTCTCAGGCTGGGGCCAGCCCCTCAAATCTGGGGAGAGAGGGCCCCGGAAGAGGCAACTTCACAGGCTTTGGAGGGTCCTTGGCCACATGATTGGGAGTGTGGCTGGTGACCTTGGCCAAATCCTGCCAGGCCTTGAATACCAAGGTGGTCTTTGTGGTGGTCAGCATGGTTGGAAATGCCGGGCCAATGTTATTGCATTGTCCTGAGTGGACACGGGAGTCTCGAGGTTAGAGTCCCCCATAACCTCCACTCCAAGAACCTCAGAGGGAGTAAGGATGACAAGAGGTGCCACAACAAGAGAGCCACTGGGTGATGATCACAGCTGACCCTTACAGGCTCACCTCAACCCTATGTGTGTGTGTGTGTGTGTGTGTGTGTGTGTGTGTGTGTCAGGGGGGCAGTTACTCTCCCATTTCACAGAGGGGGAAACCGAGATCCAGAGAGGGTATGTGACATAGCTCGTGAGGGTGTCCCAGGACCCAAACCCAGACACCCAAGTTCTAAGTGCCAGCTTTTAGTGCCCCTCCTCCCCTGCCTGCCGTCGGGGAAGGGGGTTTGTCTGCAGGATGGAGGCCGAGGGCCCACTGTGATTGCAGGCTCATCGTGGGCTCCCTGTAGGCACGCAAATCAGACATTTGACTGGGGTTGAGATGGAGAGTCTCTGAGTGACAGAGTGGGGGGCGGGCAGATCCCCTCTCCCAGCGTGACTGCCGGTTCCTCCCGGTGGGGCCTGCCTGCACCTCTCCCTCCGTCTGCATGATTGATCACACTGTGGTCGTGGGCCTTCGTTTCTAATGTGTTAGCAAGCGCCTGATTCACCCAGGGCTCCGCGCTAGGAGTGGCAGAGACATGCAAGCACGCAGGGGATGGTTCCCCTGTGAGGAACCTGTCGCCCACTAGCGGGGAGGGCTGTGTTCCTGGGCGGTGTTGCTACGAAGGGGGGACCGTGAGGTTCCGACAAAAGCTGTGGGCCATGCGGGGGCGTGTCCGGAGCAGGTGTCCAGAGCAGGTGCCTTTGGGTCTGCGCTCTGATTCTGGGGCAGGATCTGGGTCTCAGGACAGGGCGGGGTGGCGAGCCCTTGAGCGGGGGTGGGGGGCAGAGACAGCGAGCTTGAGGTGGGGGCAGCGGTTGGGAGTCCGTGCCCCGCTGTGGTGACGACGTCATCCCTCCTCTGGCTCCGGCAGGAGTGCATAGTCTTCTGCGTGCGGGAGGAGCCTGTGCTGTTCCTGCGGGCAGACGAGGACTTTGTGTCGTACACGCCTCGAGACAAGCAGAGCCTGCACGAGAACCTGCAGGGCCTCGGGCCTGGGGTCCGGGTTGAGAGCTTAGAGCAGGCCATCCGGAAAGAGGTGAGGGCACTGGGGTGGGCGGGGCCTCCACCCGGGTGGGCCTCCGGCAGCTGAGTGGAGACCCCAGGCCACAGCTCAGCTTTGCTCACACTGGCCCCTCCTCACCCACTTCCCTGCCCTGCATGGGCCAGTAGCTGGTGACGAGGCCAGCTCACGGGCAGCCAGAGGAGGGACTGCCTGTTCCCAGCTCTGCTTGCCTCTGCCCCTTTCCCACCCTGCCTCTCTCCTCCACACTCAGCACCCTGCGTAGAAGGAGGTCTGGGGGGTGAAAAGGACACTAGGCTAAGAGTCTAAGAGTGAAGTCCAGCCCCCGTGACCTGTGAGGCCTGGGGGAGTCACGGCCCTCGTGGCCTCTATGCTCCCCCTGTACACAGTTTGTCAAGGTCTCTGAGGCTGCTGACACACCACAAAGGGGTGTACATAATTGGGGTCACAGTGCCCCCGGGACTTCCACGGACAGGAACCGGGGCCGCACTGGCCCCTGGTCGTCTCCCCACCTCCCTTTCTGGCCTCCTCCCCAGCTCCCAGCTGGCAGAGTGTCACCCCATTCTTCAGTCTGTCCTGCTGCCCACCGGGCGGAGCCTTCCAACTCCACCTTAGGGCGTAGGGGGCTGCCTTTAGGACACCCAGGTCACAGACACCACCCCTGGCCGTGTAGGTCCCCCTGGGGGAAGAGTAACTTGTCCATCGCCTCTGTGTGGCCCGTCACTCCGGAGCTCGGCCGGGAAGGCCAGTAGGGTCCTGATGGCCTGCTTGGCCCCCTGGCCTCCACACCTCCACACAGATCCACGACTTTGCCCAGCTGAGCGGGAACACGTACCACGTGTACCACGACCCCGGGGACCTGCAGGGGGAGCCCCGCACCGTGGCCGTCCGGGGCGAGGATGATGTGCACGTGACCGAGGGGGTGTACAAGCGGCCCCTGTTCCTGCAGCCTGCCTACAGGTGCCGAGGGCCAGTCCCGAGTGGGACCCCCGGGTGTGGGGCATGGTGATCTCTGGGCCTGCTCTCCAGCTGTGGCCTCAGTCTCAGCAGCTGCAGGTGGGGCGCAGGGGTGGAGGTGTGCCCAGGGTATGTGGCCTGGCTGATGGGCTGCTCCCCTCACTGGGCAGGTACCACCGCCTGCCCCTGCCAGAGCAGGGGGGCCCCCTGGAATCCCAGTTTGATGCCTTTGTCAGTGTCATCCGGGTAAGTGCGGGGGACGGGGAGGGGAGCAAGGGCCTGGAGGGTGGGTCTGGGGATAGGCCCTGACCCCATGGAGATGCTCAGGTGAGCTTGGCCTCTGGATTTCCTCAGGGAGAGTCCTCATTGTGTGTTGTGTGGGGAGTCCAATATGTTGGGATGTGTGCCTGTGTGTGAGGGGTTGTGTGTGTGCACGTCTGTGTGTCCGTTTGGGGAGTGTGTCTCTACACACCCACGTGATGGAGCCCAGCGCCGGCTGTCTGGAGGACCGGACTTGGGGTGCCCGGGCTGCTGACTTGCCGTGTGGTCTCGGGTGCGTCTAACCTCTCCAGGCCTCAAGTGTCTCGTTTCCTCCCTGGAGCTGAAACGTTAGCCTCTGGACTCTTCTGCTGTCCCTTCCTGAGTCCTGCCGGTGGTGCTTGCTCAGACCCTTCCAGAGGCCGCCTCATTTTGGCTGCACCTCACGGGGCGTTAGATGTGGCCTTGTCTCCCTGAGTAGTTCTTACTTCCAGAGCCAGTGCCTCCGTCTCTCCAGGGTCTGGGGAGGGGCCAGGCCTGGGCTCCTGGGGGAAGGTAGAGAGGATTGGGCTGTGGATTTTGGCAAAAGAGGCTGAGCTGCCTGTCTGGCCCCACCTTGCTGTAGACTGTGGGGTGGGGGTGGGCTGTGTCGTGACCCCCCTACCCCATTTGCTTCTCAGCTGAGGGGTTTCTGGGTCACACTGCCACCTGATACCCACGCTCCTTCCCCAGGAGACCCCCAGCCTGCTGCCGCTTCGAGACGCCCCCAGGCCTCCCCCTGCTCTCCTCTTCAGCTGCCAGACAGGCATGGGCAGGACCAACCTGGGCATGGTCCTGGGCACCCTTGTCCTCTTTCACCACAGTGGGACTGCCTCCAGGCCAGAGTGAGTGGTGTGGGGCCCAGTGCCCCAGGGACTGCCTCAGTGTGCCAGGGACACAGCAGGAGCTTGGAGCCAGAGCTGGAAATTAGGCATCTGGGGGTTCGTTTCCCGGTTTACCATGAACTTGCAGGGTGACCTGGAGAAAGTCACTTGACCTCTGGGGGAAAGTGCCCCTTGCTCCCCGCTGTCTGATTTGAAAGGCAGATCTGCAGCCTGTAGTTGGGTGCCTGCCAGTGGCTGGATAAATGGGAGAGTGTCTGCAGCAGGGCCACCTAGAGCGCTGATTATGCTCCTGCCCCCTTCCTTGCCAGGGTTGTCTCTGCGAAGACCAAGCTGCTGCCCATGGAGCAGCTCCAGGTGGTCCAGAGCTTTCTCCATGTGGTGCCCCAGGGAAGGAAGATGGTGGAGGAGGTGAGCAGGGGCTGGGCAAGGTGCTGGGCATGCCCTCCACTCAGGGTGGCGTCTGCTCCTCCCCTGACAAGCCCTGCTCTCACTCTTGGCCGGTCATTCTCTTTACCCCCTCCCCTTCTCTTCTGTCCCCCACCACCTTTCCTGGGCTCTGCTCCTCCCTGCCCCCGCGTCCCTGGCCCCTGGCACCAGGTGGACAGAGCCATCACTGCCTGTGCCGAGTTGCACGACCTCAAGGAAGTGGTCCTGGAAAACCAGAGGAAGCTGGCACGCGTCCGGCCGGGGAGCCCAGCGCAGGTGAGGCGCCGAGGGCTCCTGCTTCGTCAGGAACCTGCAGCCTCGTCTCTTTAGCCTGTTGCCAGGCCTCCTTCAGGCTGACTTTCCTGGGGCTTCTCCTCCCATTGGAAGAGTGGCTTTCAGAAGAAGGGGAGGGGGGGGCTGCCTGCGTGGGCAGCACATGAGGAAGAGGGGAAGTTTACTTTCCCTGACCAGGCCCCCTGGCCGCAGGATAAACAGGATGGAGGAAGGAGCTGCCGGCGGGGTGCTGGGGGCCTCCGGATCCAGATACTTCCCAGACCGCCCCCCGCCCCCCACACCTGCCTGCAGCATCCCTCCGAGAAGGCCGGGTTCGGTCCACCCTGCCGCCTGCGGAAGCCCATGGGCTCTGGGCTGTCTCAGCGGACTGTCCCCTCACCCTGGGGGGAGGCGGGCTCGGCAGTGTTTGCAAACAGTCTGCTGAAAGAATGTAAAGACTGCGGAGCCTTTTTATTTTTTAACACTTTAGAACCACCTTTTAAAAGCAATATTATATGATGGAAAATGAGAAGTCGGAGAAGGAAACCGTTCCTCCTAATTTCAGCATAGCTGCCACAGGCATTTTGGGCTGGCTTCCGTGACTGTTCGTGTCCGGGACGTTCTTGTGTCGGCCACCCTGGCCCGGGCGCACGTCCTGCTCACTTTGTTTTGTTTTCTTCCCTGTTCATACCTGGCTGTTGTCACTGAGGATTTTCCTGGCTGCGTAGGTAGCGTAAGGTCATGGCCGGGTTCAGCCACCAACAGCCTGATGGGTCCAGAGCACGGCGGCCCAGGCTCCGGCCCTGGCCCTGCCACAGGCAGGTGGTGGTGGTGGGAGGCCCACAGAGCTGATCTGTGCCTCTGGTGTCCCCACTTGCAACCTGGGACCACCGATGACAGTGACCCCAAAGGGTCATGGTGCAGAGAAGGTCAGATGAGGCCCACAAGGCACCCGGAAGGGGCCTGACACGCAGAGCAGCTGTCCTGGCTGCCGCTGGCCATGCTTACTCACAGGCCCTCCTGTCGGACAGTTGTCACTTGCAGTTCCATACCAGTGTAAGCACTTCTGCGTTAACCAGCTTTGTGGAAATGAGGCTTTCGTGAATTTAGGAATTTTCCCCGTGGTCTAGATTAGACACGGTGGCCCACGGGCCTGGCCCAGCCACCCCTGCTTCTGTGGGTCAGTCAGCTTTATCAGGACGTGGTGTTGTTACAGAACAGACCGGGGGGGGGGGGGTGTATGATAGACTGTTACCGAAAGGACCCTCCACTAGGTTCTCTATGGCCATCGCCAGAGGAAAGATGTCTCTCAATGACAGAGATTTGTGAAAAGGAAAGGAAATGTTTATTTAAAACTATACAGGCTTAGAGTAGTGACTTAATGTCTTCATTAAAACACTAAAGTCCTTCAGAATACCCACAGATGCACACAGTCCTTCCGTCTCCCCTTTGCCCAGTCCGGGGTACCGTATCTCAGGAAAAGAAGCAGAAGTCCATGATTCAGGCTCCTGGCACCATCAGCTGTGTCGCTGCCACGATCTCCAGTTAATCCAAAGCCTTATGGTGCCTTCTCATGGCCCACCAGCAAGAGTCCTTTCACCCCTTTTATTCCAGGCAAAGTCTCTCCTGCTTCCTAAGCCATGTAGCAAAAGGGAGCACCCCAAAGCCATGTGGTTCTCACTCTCGCCAAAGCTGTGGGGTCTCCACTCTGCCAAACCCACGTGGATCTCCCCTCACATGGCTGCCATGCCTGGGTTAAAATCCCTGTGCCAGTCTTCCTCTGCAGCCCCGTTTGCGACTCCTCCCACATTCAGTTACATCTGCCAGCATTCCTGTATTCTTCCAAGTTTTCTGGGCTGCCATAGTGAGTCTGGACAGACGTGGCCCCATGACGTGGAGCCAGTCATCTCCAAACTCTCACACAGGCGCTGTAACCAGGGGGAGCTGCCCCCCAGTTACATTTTGGGTGGAAGTCACTTCCATCCCCCTGGCTCTCAGCAGGGCTACAGCTATTTAACATATCTATGAAACCAGTTAGAGGTTATAGATGTGTTAAATGACCATGCCACAGGTTAGCCACAAAACTGTGGCTGTACAAAACAGCTCTGCATGTTCCTGCTCCATGTGTCCCTTCCCCCAACTCACACCTGTGGGGAGGAGGGGTGAGGATATCCTATATATATTTCTAATATTTCCTGGACATCTTGAGTTCTGGACCCCATTCCAAATCCCTATTTGGCGCCCCCTCTTGGCTGCCCCCGTCACAGTGTCGCTGGTCCATTGCACACTGTCCCAGGCTGTCTCATGCCGCAGTGGTGGAGTTGAAACAGCCACTGTGCGGCCCGCAAACTGAGAGTACTCACTCGCTGTTTGGCCTTTTATAGAAACGAAAGTTTACCGACCTTTGGCCTAGATTCCCAAAGTGGGAGTTAAGCTTCGTCAAAGAGCATGACCTTTCTTTCGGGCTTGTGCCCACCTCCCTTGCCCTGCAGAGGGTTTACTGACCCGGCAGGAGAACCCCTATATCTGAAGGCCGAGAGAGTGACTCTGGGGACCAATCCAGTACCCTCTCTGACAAGCCCTCAGCCAGAGAAGCTGGGCTGGGGTTTGAGTACGTGTTTGGGGACCCTGCTGTGCAACTTTGAGCGACCACTTTGTTTCTCTGAAGCTCGGGTTCCTGTCTGTAAAGCAGGGGTGCTGATTGTGGCCCCCTGGGGCACTGTCAGGAGGGTCTTTTTGTTTTCTCGCAGGGAGGGCCACAGGCGCAGGGGGGCGAGGGCCTCTGGCTCAGGGGAGAGCGCTGATACACTTGCTGCTTCAACACAGCCGTGGGTGTGCGTCCTGCCCGGTGGGTGGCGCTGGAGCGCACCGGCGCCACGGCCTGTGTCGAGGCTCAGAGCCGTGGGTGAGGCCGTCCCTGCACCGAGAACTGTAGAACCTGCTGTAATCCCCATAGCCGTCCCTATGCCACGGGTTACCTGCTGCAAATAGGTAGAACTGTGTTAAGAAGGGTTAGGTAGATCGTCTTCTGGGGATTTCTGAGGCTTAACTCCTGCTCTTCCTGGGATGGGGACTGTGTGGCCAGAGTCGCCGTCTTTACCTCCCCACCCGCTCCTCTCAGGGAAGCAGCAGCCAGCACAGCGTCCGGCAGAGGGCGCTGTGGAGCCTGGAGCGATACTTCTACCTGATCCTCTTTAACTACTATCTGCATGAACAGGTGGGGCCTGGGGGTGAGTGGACTCATGCCCCTTCCCCTGGGGCCCCTCCAGTCTCCCCACCACAGTGACAGGCATGGGGTCAACGAGGACCCCTGTAGAACTGGGGTGCAGAGTGGGACACCTGTGTTGGTTTCAGAGGAAGGAGAGACCCAGATGGTGGTAGGGTGGGGGGTGTCCCTGAGTAGGTCAGAAAAAGGGAGGCCCTACCTCTCTCCCCGGCCCCTTCCCCATCTCTGTACCCTTAGCTAGGACATTGGTGCCCAGAAAGATCTTGCTTTGGACGTCCTGGTCCTTGCTCCCCACCCTCTCACCCCTGCCCTGGGCCATCATGGATACCTCCTGGGGCTCCCTCATCCCGGGGCAGGCAGGGAGAGAGCAGGGTGGCCCTGCGCCCCTGAGCTCCCATCTCTCTCTGCCTGGGGCTGCAGTACCCGCTGGCCTTTGCCCTCAGTTTCAGCCGCTGGCTCTGTGCCCACCCTGAGCTGTACCGCCTGCCTGTGACCCTGAGCTCAGCGGGGCCCCCGGCCCCAGGGGACCTCATTGCCAAGGGCTGCCTGGTGAGTGTGGCTGGCTGTCTGGGGAAGTGCGACGTGTGGGCACCGGCCCTCAACTCCTGTGGGGTCAGTTAGGCACTGCCTCACACGAGGCAGAGGGAGGCAGCCTCTGGGGTGGCGGAGTCTTCTTGTGAGTGTAATGGGGGCATTTTCAGGCCGAAGAAGCAGGTGCAGCTTTGGCCACTGGTCTGGTCCCCTCTCCTGCGTCTCACACTGAAGTAAGTGCTCTGGGCAGGGAGTCAGGAGCCCTGGTTCTAGAGTCTTTGTCGCCGCTTCTCCTCTTGGAGCCTCAGCTCCCTTATCTGAGAGTGGGCACCGTCGGCCGTCCTCCCACTGGGGCCCTGATGGAGATCTGAGTGCGGTCTGCTGGTCTTGCCCTTTTGTTGTCCCCTGGGGCTGGTCCTGACCTCTCAGGGGCTGCTGCTCTCCCCACAGGGCACAGACGATCTCATTTCCCTCGACGCACTCAGCACTATCAGAGAGATGGATGTGGCCAACTTCCGGCGGGTGTCCCGGATGCCCATCTATGGCACGGCCCAGCCTAGTGCCAAGGTGACCACCCCGGCGGGCAGGGGCCCCCTTGTGGGTGGCGGGAGGGGAGGGTTGAGCACTTTGCTGACCTCCTGCTGTCCCTCCAGGCCCTGGGGAGCATCCTGACCTACCTGACGGACGCCAAGAGGAAGTTGCAGCAGGTCGTGTGGGTCAACCTGAGGGAGGAGGCTGTGCTGGAGTGTGACGGGCGCACCCACAGCCTGCGGGCACCTGCGCCACCCGTGACTGCTGACCAACTGGGGGTGAGGCCCTCAGCCTTCTGCACACCCCCGAATGCCCGAGAAGGCCTGGGGACTTGGCCTGGGGGTTCTTTAGGAGGTCCTGTGCTCCTGTTGTACAGATGGGGAAACCGAAGCCCCCAGGAGGAGCAGTGTCAGGGGTGGATGACTCGGGACCCCTGCTATGGCCCCCTGCCCAGTGCTGGGTCTGGTGTATGACCTGTGAGGCTCAGGAAGGGGCAGGTATGGGTCCGGGAGCCAGGGCTGGTCCTGGCCGTGGCAGGCCCTGGTCCTTCCGGGCTGCTTCAATGGCCGGTGTGCGCTCCGCCCACCTTCCTGTAGGACCTGGAGACCCAGCTGAAGGCCCACCTGAGTGTGCCTCCCCCAGGCACGGAGGGCCCACGGACCCACAGATTCCAGACGTGCCTCACCATGCAGGAGGTCTTCAGCCAGCACGGTGGGGCCCACCCCGGCCTCACCTACCACCGCATCCCCGTGCCAGACTTCTGTGCGCCCCGTGAGGAGGTGAGGGGCCAGGGAGGGAGGGCAGCCTCCTGTCTGGCCTGGGCCTTGGCTGTGGGCACGGCTCTGCTGAGGGCTGGGAGGGCCTCGGTCCACAAGGTTTTATGTTTGGCTCAGGTGGGTTTGTTTGCACCCCTTTCAAGCTCGGTATTTGCCTACGTGTGTGCAAGTGTGTCCATTATGTGTTGTAGGTGTGTCAGGGCAAGCACGTCCCTGCTGTTTGGGGTTTGTGTGTCTGTTGGGGACTGTCTGCAGTGGTGTGGGTGTCGTCGGGAGTGCGTGTGTGTGGGGTGTGCATTTTAGTGGTGTCTGTGTTGGATATGTCGTCTTTACTGGGCACAGGTGTGCAGAGTGTCTTTCAGAGAGCTGTGCGGTGTGGAGTGTGTGTGGGGCTTGGGGGAAGGTGTGTGGGATGCTGCGTGTGGCGCAGGGTGTTGGTGTGCACGCTTGTGTGGACGCCTGTGGTGTGTGCCTGGCGTGCACCGTGTGAGGGTCCGTGTGCCTGTGTGACACAGCAGTTGTTTGGGTGCGGCGTCTGTGCGGGTCAGTGTGGAGCGCCCAGGGCCTGTGACAGGCTCCCAGTGACAGGTGGTGATGGGCTTGGATTTCCTGTCACCCTGTGCTCTGTGCTCCGATTGTCTGCAGTTTGTCGCCCCCTGGTGGCCATGCCCTGAAGTGAGCCGTTGAGTTTAGACTGCCTTTAAGCCAGGGCTTGGGTTGGTTCATTTTAGGTGGGCAGTAGAGCAGGGGGGTCTGTGCAAGACCTGGGGGCACAGTACACGTGCACGTCCTGCCTGGCACGTCCAATCCTGTCCTGGGGGGAGGATCGTGTGGTACGAGGGGCTGGTTTTGCGCACCTGGTCTCGTGTGCACTGCGGTGAGTTGAGTGTGTGTGTGCAGGCTGTGAGCCTGACAGAGCTGGCACAGGGTGAGCACTCCCTTTGGGGGATGGGCCACCTGGGACAGACTCGTGTCCCCACGCAGGATTTCGACCAGCTGCTGGAGGTTCTTCGGGCCGCCCTGACCAAGGACCCAAGCACCGGCTTCGTGTTTAGCTGCCTCAGCGGCCAGGGCCGGACCACGACGGCCATGGTGGTGGCTGTGCTCGCCTTCTGGCACATCCGAGTACGTGAGGGAGGCCCCTCGTGAGGGGGGCGGCCTGCCTGGGGGGGCACTTGGTCCCTAGGGATGCTGGCTCTGCCAGGAGGGTGTGGGGGCAGAGATGGTGCCCGGTGCGCCCTGCAGTCCTGGTCAGAGGGCCGGCAGGGTGGGCCAACCCCTGGCAAGGGGCTGCCGGCGTGAGGGAGAGGCGCAGCCAGGGTAGGAGCGCTCCCTGTCCCAGCTCCCGTCCTCCCTCAGGGCTTCCCCGACGTGGTCGAGGAGGAACTCGTGAGTGTGCCTGACGCCAAATTCACCAAGGGGGAGTTTGAGGTGAGCATGCCCATAGGGTCCCTGGGGGATGCCTTGGGGAGGGGTGAGGGTGAGTGTTGCTGGCAGGGCTGGGGGACGGCGTTCAGAGCTCCTGATGCCGTCGCCTCTCCCACCTCATCACATCGGTGCCTCTCTGCTGCCATTTCACAGGTGGGCAGAGCAAGGCCGGGGGCACTTGGCTCTGGGGCCCTGGCAGATGAGCGCTGGTTGCCTTTCTACCCTGTTGATGGTGCTCTTTTTTTTATTGCAAAAGCTTTACATTCTAATGTTCAGTTTGTCCATCTTTTCTTTTGTTGCCTATCCTTATGTGTCATATCCAAGAAGTCGTTGTCAAATGCAGTGTCATGGTTTTCCTCTGTGTTTTCTTCTAAGAATTTTATAGTTTTAGCTCTTATATTTAGGTCTTTGAGCCATTTTGAGTTAATTTTTGTATATGGTGAGGGTAAGAGTTCACGTTCATTCTTTTGCATGTGATATCCAGTTTTCTCAGCACCGTTTGTTGAAAAGAATGTCCTTTCCCCACTGAGTGGTCTTGCATCCTTGTCAAAAGTCATGTGCCCGACCCTGGCTGGGTGGCTCAGTGGGCCGGAGCGCTGTCCTGCGCGCCCCGAGGTTGTGGGTCGGACGCCTGGCCCGGGTGTGGGTGAGAAGCAGCCGACCAGCGAGTGCTTCTCTCCACATCAGTGTCTCTCTCTCCCACCTTTCTGTCTCTCTAAAATTAATAAATGTGTCCTTGGATGAAGATTAGAAAAACCATCTGATCATATGGGCAGGGCTCATTTCCAAGTCGAATCCTTAGTCTTCATGCATCCTTCAGATGTGATACTAAGAGTCTCTTTGCTCACCCCCGGCAGTTTGCTAGGGGCTCTGTGTGCACTCGCTTCTTCACCCTCCACAGCCCCCAAGAGTTACAGTAGGTGCCTTTGCTACTCCCAGTTGACAGATGAGAAAACCGAGGCACAGGGAGCTAAGCTGGTCACCCTAGAGCCATGTGAGAGAGGATGGGGCTGGGGTACAAGCCACGTAGTGGACCTCAGAGCCTGTGTTCCAAAATCACATCATTTGACCTTGAGATGCCCCTCTACCCCTGTCCTCACCCATCTCAAGATGGTGAGGATGCCCAGCTCTGGACTCTCCTGTCTACACCAGTTTCCTTTGCAATTAGTTTGCCCACAGCCTGGTTGGGTGATTCTAATAGAATGTGAAGAGGGCTGGGATAGACATTAGTTCTGAGGGCTGAGGGTGCAGCAGGGGGAGCCCAGGAGGGCTTCATGGAGGAGGTTACATTAGAGTGTGTTTTAGAAAGTTGACTGAGTTCACTGGGTGAGAGGATTAGTGTGCATAGGAGATCAAGTGTGCAAAAGACGGAGTCTAGAAAGGCCAGGAGCTGTTTAAGGCTGTGATTAGCAAGAACGAAAGGAACTGGGGCTGCAGTGGGGGGAACCTTGATTCTGAGAACCCTGGAGGGCCACATTATGTGTTTGACCTTGCCCTTGAGGCTAGCAGGGAGGCAGAGAAGTCATGATGAGACTCTCATTCTGGGGGGCCGGTTGCATGGAGGAGGCAGTGGAGAGAAGAGGCAGGGCCTGAGTGAGGAGGGGGCTTTGGGACAAGCAGAAGAAACTAGTTCTTTTCGGGAGATCTTGGGGCAAAGAAGCATCCAGGATGACCTTGGCTTTCTGGCTGGTGGTGGTGACAGCCAAGGAGGTGGAGAATTCATGGGGAGCAACAACTTAGGAGAGAGGCTAGAAGTTCCGTGCACTGAGTCTCTGCCGGGGGAGCTCCGAGTGGGACCCACTCCCGACCTGTGCCCTTGAGGACCTGCCGTGCTGTGTACTCCTCACGCAGCATGTGGACCCGGAGCCTGGGACCGGGGTAGGGGCGGAGCGGCAGCCTCTCTGGGCAGCCTGGGCCAGGTGAGCAGAGTCCTCCCAGGCAATGGGTCCTCCCCTCCCAGTCCTGGCTGCAACTCCACCCCTGGACCTGCCAGCCCTGGGCCTGTCACTTCTGAGAAAGCTGGAGGCGGGACCCCGTCATGGAGGTCGGGCCGATGGGCCAATGGGCCATGTGTGTGCCAGCAGTGGGCAGGTGGAGAGAAGAGTTGGGTTAGGTTTCCGTCCTTTCGTTCAGTTAGCAGCTGCCCTGGGGCCCTCCTACAGGGAGAGGCCTCACTCTCAGGGGTCAGGGAGCTCCTGGTCTGGGGGGCAAGGGTGCGAAGCGAGTGGACGCAGGAGCAGGTGTCTCGAGTGCGGGTGTGATGGGAGTGCACCGAGGGCTCCATGAGGGCCTGCGGCAGGAGGCAGGCAGGCCAGGGGCCTTGCGGACCTGGAGAATCTCATTTTATGCTGAGTGCGGGGGAGCCCTGGACAGACTGAAGCCTTGGAGCACATGGGTGGGACAGGCTCCCATTTACAGTCTCATTAGCCCTCTTTGGCTCCAGGGAGGAGGCAGGGCTGCCACAGTGGGATGAGAGGTGCTAGGGGCTGGATTGGTGCTGGCCCGGCGCAGGCAGTGCCAGGCTGACATTTACGGCGAGAGGGGGGGATCCATGGCAGAGGTGCTGGGAGGGACAACTGGGGGAGAGCATGCCCTATGGAGCGACAGGGTTACATCAGATGAGGGGTGTCCGTGCGGGTTCCCCATGGCCGGGTGTCCCCGCAGGGCCTGGTGGCCGAGGTGGGGTGCAAGCAGAGCAAGCTGGGCCCCAGCATAGGCTCGTCCTGTACCCTGCCCCACCCAGCAGCACGTTACACGGCAAGCCCCTTTTGTAGATTAGAGTCTGGATACGGGTTTGTTTGAAGCAAGGGTTCTACTGCTGGAAAACCAAGTGCCTTGGGAGCCCTGGCCTCAGAGACACCCAGCAGCGCCCTTGTCCCCAGTCCCACCTGAGAACCAGGGACCAGCGGGGCTCTGTGGTCAGTGCCTGGGCCGCGGGGCCAGGCCAGCCCCTGATGTGGAGAGAGCCTGTGGTCGGGGCAGGAGGCCCCACCTGCCCACTTTGGTTTTCTCCCTGCTCAGCCCCCTCCTCTGGCCCCAGGTGGTGATGAAGCTGGTGCAGCTGCTGCCCGACGGGCACCGAGTGAAGAAGGAGGTGGACGCAGCGCTGGACACAGTCAGTGAGACCATGACGCCCATGCACTACCACCTGCGGGAGATCATTATCTGCACCTACCGCCAGGTGAGCCCCGCCCTTAGCCCGCGTGCGCAGCCCAGGGTGTGGCAGCTGTGGCTGCGAGGTGGCTAGGGCTCCCTTGGGACCTTGTGAGCTCGTGGTCACTTCTTCACCTTTTGCAAGTGGAGACAATCCCTAAAGTGGATCTTGCCAGGACCCTACGCCCTGGCCTGACTCCAGAGCACCTGACGGGGTGTGTGCAGGGGCACTGCCCAGAGGACTCTGCAGCTGCTGCAGCCCTGGGGGCAAGTCCAGGATGCCCTGGTTCCCTGTGGTGCCAGGCGCCAGCCCTCTGGTTCCTGGTGTGAGGACTGGGGGCCTGGCGGGAGTCAGGTGGTGGACGGGCCCTCTGCGGTCCTGGAGAGGGCTGTTTGGTAGCTGGCAGGATACCTCAGTCCCTGAGGACTGGAGGTTCCCACAAAAGTCCAGATTTCATGTGAAAATTAAGATTCTAGGCCTATGTAGAAAAACTGTGTCCCTTTGTTGGCCCTAGCCCCCAGCACTCTGTCACACATGGCCCTAGCCCAGTCCTGTTACCTGCCGGGCAGCCCTGGGCACTGGGCCCTGTGGCCTCTGGCCTGTGTGTGGGGCGTGCTGACCTGCCCGATTGTGTTCTTTGCTGGCCCAGGAAACTCGGAGGGCGGCCGGGGCAGAGGGGGGCCCCCCCGCAGTGGGAAGGGGCAGCTGTGGGGGGTTGTAAGTTTCATGAAGATTGCTCCTGAAGTGAGTGGGCGTACCCATGGTGCCACCCTGTGTTGTCTGCGCTGGCCAGCAGTTCTGAGGACAGCATCTGCCGGTGGCCCTGCTCCGTCTGCACCCCACACACCTTGGTGAAATGGCTGATCCAGGCCAACCTTTGCTCAGGGGTCATTGCCCAGTCTGTGACTGGGGCACTGGGGGTTGCTTGGCTGGAGGCAGGGTGCCTGGGGTTAGGCTCTGCTCAAGGTCAGAGGTCAGTTGGAAGAGCTGCCAAATGTGGGGTGGGGAGTGGTTAAGGAGTTTCAGAAAACGGACTTTGCTGAACTTTGGAAGATGGACTAACTTTTCCCCTAGACCCCAGCTGGAATGTACTCCTATTTCTTTTGGGTCTTTGCAGTGGTGTGGCGGCCTGCCGCCAGGTGGCAGCCATGAGCTAAGAGCTCGAGCTCCACCGTCTTCAGAGGAGACTGAGAGGGCGGAGAACTGAAGCGTCCCGTTCCCTCCGTAGCTGGAGGCTCCAGTGGTTAGAAGGGGTCTTCAGTCCTGCTTCAAAGCGTCAGAGGTCCCCCGCCCTGCACTGGCCACACTCTGTCAGAGCCCCCGCATCTTCTCCTTTCCAGCTCTGCTGGTTCCTAAGTGCCTTTAGGCATTCTTGTATCCCACCACACCCCACCCCAACCCCCACAGCTGCTAGGCCCTCCCCTCTCTGAGCTCTGCAGCCCCCAGAGGGTGGAGCAGGAGCACCAAGGGGAGAGAGGAGCTCTTCCATGGAGTTGACCTCAAACAATCCCAATGTAATGAGAGCGGGGGAAGGCACTTCAGGGGTGCGAAGTAAGTTCAGAGGCCGTGAAGGGCTTCGGTGTTTACCAGCACAGTTGTGTCAGAGCCTGTCAGAGACGAGGTTGGGTGCGTAAATTGGCTCTCACTCCATTGGCATTGCGGAGGGAAGGGTGGTGTGGTTGGGGCTGTGTTCAGCAGTGGATGCCCTTGCTGCCTTTGGGGTGGTGGGGTGTTTCAGTGAGGAAGGAGGAAGCAGAGCCAGTGAGGATGGTGGTGGTAGTAGCTCCCCCACAGGGTAGTGGTACCAAAACAAAATGTAGAGTTACTTCTCAGTGTGACCACCAGGTGGCCCCAGTGAGCTGAATTTGGGCGGAACTCATAAGAGGCTGAAAAACAGAGGGGCCTGAGAAGCCGTTTAATGCAGTCCTTTTCATCCTAGCTGTGTAATCTTTTCACCTGGGAGCTTTAAAAATACCCGTGCCTGAGCTCCATCCCCAGAGTCTGATTTAGTTGGTCTGCTGGGGGGCCAGAGCACGGATCTTTAAAAAAAAATTCCCTCGGTGATGCCAGTTACAGTCAAGATTGAGCACACCACATCCTCTAGGCAGGGCCCCTATCTGAGTCATTGTTGTCTGAAAGCTCATTAAAATGCCTGTCGCTGGGCCCCGCCCCTGAGCCTTTGATTCTGCAGGGTGGGCCTCTAGCAGGCTCCTGGTCAGGCACCACCCTGGGCAGGCTCTGCAGGGAGGCCAGCTCAGATTTTGATCCCGGTTGCCTTGAATGTGTCAGTCGGTTTGGGGAGAATTGCCATCTTAGCTACCATCACTTTTTTGATCCTTGAATGTGAGATGTTTTCCATTTATTTAGGCCATCTTTAATTTCTTATGGGATGTTTTATATTACTGTTCCCAGAGTGTAAGTTTTGTGCTTCTTTTGTTAACTTTATTCCCATTTTACTACATTTATGCTATTATAAATAGAATTGACTTCCGTATTTCATTGTTTAGCATGTTTGTTGCTATGGTAAAGAAATACAACTGCTGTTTGTATATTATTTGTATACGGACCTTCTATCTTGCAACCTTGCTAAACTTGCTTGTTAGTTCTAATACTTGTTTGTTTAGTGAATTTCTTAGAATTTTCTACATACATGATCATGTCATCTACAGAGATAGCAGAGATAGTTTTATTACTTCTCCAGTCCGGGTACCTTTTATTTAATTTTCTTGTCTAAGTGCTATGGCACGATCTCTCACTACAATGATGAATAGCAGCGGGAAGAGCAGACGTCCTCCTCCTGTGCCTGACCTTCGGGGGAGCCTTCGGGCGTCCTCCAGGAAGCATGCTGCCAGTGGCGATTTCCTCACAGACACCCTTCGTCAGGCTGGGGAGGGTCCCTGCCATTCCTAGTTTGAGTAGTTTTTTCATAATTAAATGTTAAATATTTTAAAATGTTTTTTCTATGTCTGTTGAGATGATTGTTTGGTTTTTGCCCTTTATTTTATTGGTATAATGTATTATGTTAATTGACTTTCGGATTTTAAACTAACCTAGCATTCCTGGACTGAAGCCTACTTGGTGATGGCAGGTGATCTTTATATATTTCTACATTTGGTTGTTGAAGAATTTTTGCATCAGACTCATAAGAGATATTAATCTGTAGTATTTTTCTTAAATGATGTCTTTAGTTGGTATTAGGGTGATATTGGCCTCCGAATGGTACCCTCTCGCTTTTACAGATGGGGAAACGGAAGCATGGAGAGGAAGAGAGGTTATCCCAAGTATATTAGTCACCTTGGGTTTAGACTGCGTGGCTTCAACAACACACATTTATTCTCCCACAGTTCTGGAGGCTGAAAAGTCCAAGCTTGAGGCTCTGGCTGATTCGGTTTCCAGTGAGGGCTCTCACTGTGGCCTTTCCTCAGCGCACGAGTATGGGGGATGGGGGGCAGGGGAGGGGAGGGGGAGCTCTCTGGTGTCTTTTCTTATAAGGGCGCTAATCGTAGAGGTCCTCCATCACGGGCTCCTGGAAGTGCTGTGACGGAGCGAAGGACTGAAAGTGACCTCAGTCCCAGTGGGACTTCGTGGACTGGTTCCAGAAGGGAAGGGCCGTTCTAGGGTCGCCAGCGTGTGATGTTAAATGTGCCCATTTTAAAGGGAGGAAGGAAGACGAGGAAGAAGCAACAACTTTAAAAGTCTGCCTACCATCTAATGTGGTTGGCATTTCATAAAAGAAGAAATATTTCGGTCCCAGGAAAGTAGAGTAGGTGTGATCTCAGACTAGAGGACAGTCCTCGAAAAGACTGCACTTCTAAATCCCTATGGACCTGGAAACAGGCTGTGGACCTGTGTTTGGGAAGCATAACCTTTGGTGCTAGGCCACTGTCGCCTTTAATCAGAAAGGCAGAGTGCCCCCCAGCCTGGCTGGACCCAGAGCTCATGTCCTGGCTAAGGTCAGGGAATCTCAGCTGTCCCCGCTGCATCCAGATAAGAAGGTGCATCTGGCAGTTTGGCGCACGTGTGTGTGAGTGTGTGTGTACCGTGTAAGGGACTTTATTATGGTTCACACGGCCTGGTGTCATTCCCTGTATAGATGGGAGGGAAACCGTTTAGATTGTTCCAGGCTGACTGGCAGAAGGAACATGGGTGTGGGAGTTGGAGGGAGCTGGTTTCCTATAGGGTTGTCTCCACCTTCTCTGACTACTGGGTCCCCACAAGCTGGACCGTCCTGGCAGGGTGTGTGTGGGAAGGACACGAGGGATAATGGGAAGTACAGGGCTGGGCGGGTGCTCAGTGAGTGCCCAACACATGGAGGGGTGCTCCTAGGGTCATTGGAGGGCCACAGTGTCCTGAGGTCTTCCTTTGTGCTTCAAATCCCCACATAGACCAGAGATTTTAGTGCTAAAGGGTTTAGAGAGCACATGACCCCTCCGTTGACAGATGAGTGGGAGATCAGGTTCCCTGTGAGTTGATGGCTGAGCAGGTGTCGGAAGCAAAGATCCTCACTCCCAGCCCTGAGCCACTCCCCTGACCACGCTGCCCTTGACCCAAGGTCCCTGCTGCTCCAGTGAGCTGCAAGGGCTTGCTGAGGCCCTAGAAGGCAGCTGCTTCCTCCACGCTTTCCCTCTGATGGACTGGCCCTCTGGGACTTGGCAGCGGTGTCTCACCCCTGGCATCTGGCTGTCTGTTGGTTAAACCCCTGCCCTCTGCTTTCAAACTGGGAGTTCCCAGGGGATCTCCTGGAGCCTGCAGTTGTCTGCCTGGAGCAGGCCCGTGTCCTGCATGTGCTGGTTGGCCTGGCTGGACCCCTGGAACCACTGAGTGGAATTGGACCTGAGCCCAGACTCAGGTGGGGATTATCACCTACACCATTTCTATTTGCCTGGGAACATTCTAGATCTAGCCCACATCCCGCCCATCTGGAGTTTTCCTCCAGGAGCTAGTTCACAGCCTTGGGATTCTGAAAGCTTCAACAACTCACAGCTCCTCTGGGGAATGAACCCACAGCCCAGCATGCGCCCTGTCTGGGCATCGAAACTTTGACCTTTTGGTTTATGGGATAATGCTCCAACCAAGTGAGCCAAACTGGCCGGGGTGGAATTTACTTATTTTTAAATTATTTTGGAAAATGTCCAACAGTAAATTTAAAGTAAGGAGAATAATCTCATGAACCCTTGCCCACTTCCCTGCTGCAGGAGTTGCCAGTCAGGGCCGGTCTTATTTCATCTGAAGCCGGTCCATCTGCCCCCTCCACCCTCCTCCACCCCCTCCCCAACTGGATTATTCTGAAGCAAGTCCCAGACCTTGTGTTTCTTCTGAAAATACCTCAGCACATAACTTAGAGAGAGGGTATCTTCAGAAAAGAACATCGTAGTGCCACCGTCATGCCACTGTCACAGCTAAAACAGCAGCACCTCTGCACTTACTGTCAGCGCCGATGTTGGCCAGTGTCTGCGGGTTCTCGCTGGCCCTTTCTGCATTCTGATCAGGACCCAGGAAATACCCACAGCCCACATCAGACACTGTGGCCCTTGGGTTGTGTTGAGTCTGGAGCTGCGTTCCTTTCTTCCCTGGGAGTGTGTCTGCCTAGACAACTGCTCTTACTGGCCGTGCAGCCACTGGAGCTCCTGACCACACCTGGGCATCGCTCCCTGTAACGGATGGGCAGGCCTCATCAAGGAAGCTCCATTTTAACAGTCCCGGGTGGTGCCGTGCGCCCCTGGGTGGCTCGGAAGGGCCCGTGGTCTCTGTCACCACCTGGCAGATGTGGGTGCTCTTCCCCCGGATTCATCATTTCCTTGGGGGTTTGCACAGCGGCTGTACACTGACACTCTCGTTCCCTCTGCATTCACTAAGGGTAGTACTCCCTGGAAGAGAGACCTCCTCAAGGTACAGGGGCAGGAGGAGGGCCCAGAGCTGGCTCTTCCCTTGATCTGGCCACCTTCCCAGGGGTTTGGGGGGTGCCTCCCTGACGCTGGGGGAGGGTGTTGGGCTCCGTGAGCCCAGTGCTCCTGCAGATGAGCAACCAGAGAAGCTGAGCTGGCGGGGGGTGGGGGGGGTGGTGACTGGGGCAGCGGGGGGCTGGGACAGGAAGTGGAGGGGCTCCTGACGGGAGGCTGGAAGTTGTTAGAGGCCCATGCAGGGCCCCCGGCCCCCAGGTATCCTACTGTCCCCTGACCACCTCAGGACCAGCGGGAGAGTATAGACACCGGGCTGACTGGAGGGGAGGGAGACGCCAGACCCGACTCCCAGATCAGGCCCTCTTTGGCGGCCACACTGCCTCCTGGGCAGGAGGGGGCGCAGCTGCACCTCCCTGCCTACCTCGGCCCCACTGGGCATAAAGACAGGAACTAGAAGCCATGATGCTTGCCCTTGTTTTCCCAGCCTGAGGAGAGGAAAGAGGGCCAGAGGAGAAGAACGCATTTCAGATGTGGGTCGTGGATACAGCTTGGAGGGGGGTTTTGAGGAAGGGGTATGGGACCAAACCCACACACACATTTTCTGTGTTGAGAGACCTTGCCTGGAGGAACAGCCAGGGCCTCCTACAGGCCACCTGGCCCCTGGGGGCTGCAGCCTGGTCAGCGAGCCTCCCTCGTTTTGTGGGGTGTTGGTGAGATGGGGCCAGGGCCTGGCCATGCTGTGTGCGGGGCCGCAGTGCTCAGGGCATGCGGAAACAAAGGAAACAAAAAAGAGCAGCCCCTTTAAACTAACCGTGTCCACGAGTTTGGGACAGAGGTGAGAAGGCTGGGCCCCTGGAGGAGAATCCGAGAGGGACGGTGGCCCCAGTGGTGGTGCCATCTGGTGGATTAGTTGTTTCCTGCAGGGCCTGGAAAGGAAAAATCCTTGTGACAGAGCTAAGGTCTGGGCTCCTGGAGGAAGCCCCGTTGGAGTCATTAATGTCAGGGCCTTTCCCCCTTGGCCTTGACTGATGACATTAACCTCAGTGTTCTGTATCTAAGTCTAACACGCCGCCTGTCTGTCCCTTCAGGAGTTTGCAGGAAAGCCACTGTGAAGGTGGCCACACAGAGGTAAAATGTCTTTTGTTCTCAAATGGAGATTTATTTTACAAAGACAGTAATGCTTTACCTTTGAGCAGTACTTTTTGAGTTTCTTTCGTCTCCTCTGGTCCTCATCCTCAGCGCGCTTGGTGAGGAGATGGCCAGCCTGTAGACCCATCTGGCCGAGGAAGACACAGGCCCAAGGGAGTTTAGGGATCAGCCAGAGGCAGAACCAAACGTGTCTCCCAGCTCCTCCCTCCACACCGACGGCCACCGTGCAGGGGGCAGTTTTGCTGCAGTGGAAAAAAGAAGGGTCGGCAAAGAAGCCGCCAGCCCCTGCTACGTGCGCTGCCCTGGGTTGGTGCAGAGTTGCCGAGAACTCAGAGACCCAGCTCAGTTCCCAAGGACTGAGGCTATTATCTTAAGGAAAACATGCCAAGACAGCTCTGGCTCTGAGCCCCAGGTGCAGTCTCCCTCTGTCTGTCCCTCTGTCTGTCTGAGACTCCGCCTTAGCCACAGAGGTCCCTGGAGACCTCATCCCAGCCGGTGATGTGTCTCCCAGGCGCTGGCCGTGCCGTTGGGGCAGCTCTGGGGTGCTGCGAGCTGGCACATGCAATGTGACAAATGGGAGGGGCTGCTTCCCAGGGCTCTTTCATACCCAGCCCGAGATAGAGCCAGTGGGTGGGTCAGCGGCTCCCAGAAGGGAGCTGGGGTGCGTGTGTGCGTGTGTGTGTGTGTGTGTAAGGGCGAATGTTCTCAGTAGCTGAGGCCTCTCTAGCTTTCCCTTCTTTTCCGTCGTATGGCTGAGCGGGACCGTCTCCACCCTCGGGGCTTTCCTGGTGTTTTCAACAGCAAGCGCCCCTGAGCACCTGTAGTATGCCCGCTTGGTTCCTAAGTGGCATTAGGCTGGGGGTTTCCAGAGGCTTGGGAAGAGTTTCAGTCTTAGCCTGCGCCTCCCCCAGCACACCTCCCACTGACTGGACCTGGCCTCTGTGCTCCCAGCCTCACCTGGTGCAGGCTGGGTGGGCGCCACACGTGTCCGTCTGGGAGCGGGTGGTTGGGTGGAAAGTTGTGTAAGTCATAGTGTAATTGGATAGATAGGAAACCTGGCCCCGACCCCCTTTATATCCTTTGGTTCTTTGTCCACATTATCGGTCTTCCGAGAGAGGGTGCTCTTTCCCCGCTATGTGCAGAGACAGCAGGCTCCTGAGGGCTAGGACATGTCTTGCAGGTGCTGGATCCCAGAGCCTGGCCTGGGGGTGCGTGCAGAACATTTGTTGAATGAATGGCCTGCAGAGAAGTGTGCTGTTCCAGCGTTAGCCACTTTGCACTTTGAAGGCGCTGAAGAAAATATGACATCTTTGGAAAACTAGTCACCTGCCAGTGGGCTGAGGGCTTTACTGTGCTCCAGGCCCCACAGCCTCACACACCTGAGGGGACGGCCCAGGAAGCAGCTGCTGCTGACTGCTTAGGGGCCAGTGTCTGCTGAGGAGAGGGGTGGCCTTGAACTTTGAGAAGGGTGGGTCTGAGCTGGGAGCCCTCCCTTAAAGACATCTGTGAGGGATGCCTTCTGTGGCCTGCAGCCCGGCATGCAGCGGTCACCTGGCCATGCTTGTTTTGTTCAGGGGCCGGGGTGAGGGCAGCGGGGACGCTCCAAGAGTGGGGTGCCCTGTGGCTTGGTTAACGCAGGCCCCAAGCCTCTCCTCATTTCTCCTCTGGGGCGCTGTTTTCCTGGAGCCTGTGCTGCTCCCACCTCTGCGTGCGACCCAGCAGGCCAGCTTCCCTCTTTCACCGCAGTCCCCCTCCCTTTCTGGGACACAAACAGGCTGATCTGGGTCACCCCAGGCAGTCCGATGCAGGCTGAGTGAAAATGAGGATGCCAGCACTGGTCGTGTGTGGACCTGACAAACACTTATGGAGCACCTCCTGAATGCCGGGCGCTGTGTGGGGGCCAGAGAGGCCTCATGATAGAACGGGGAGGCGCCGGGAACCCACAGGCCAGTGAGGCAGGTGGACACACAAGGAACACTGTACACGCTGAACTGACGGGGCATTTTACACGGGGTCTGGGGCAGGGCGGGGCTCACTGAGAAGGCTGTGTTTGCGTGCACACCTGAAGGAGGGGAGGGAGGCGGCTATGCTGACATCCAGGCGGAGAATGCAGCCAGTGCACAGGCCCTGAGGCGGAAACAGGGACCAGCAGGCAGGAGGTCAGCGGTGACGGGGCAGGAAGGGCAGACCCAATGGGGCCTTGTGTGGGGTTGCAGGGACTTCGGCTTCCACTGCTGGGGGCTGCTGGGGGCCGGTGCAGGGTGTGGAGCAGAGGGGCCAACTGGGTGTTCTAGCAGAGCCTCGGTGGTGCCGTGTTGATAACAGGCAGTGGGGGTGGGGGTGGGGGTGGTGGCAGGGAGGTTAGTCAGGCGCTGTCACGGCCATGAGGTGGCTCGAATCAGGGCTGTGGGGGGTCGGCGGCTTCCGGGAGTGTTTGGAGTAGAGTGGGACAGATTCCCTGACCGGTTGGGTGCAGGGCTGAGGGAGGGAGAAGTCAAGGAGGGGTGCCAGGTTTAGGCCTGAGCCTCGGGAAGGACAGAACTGCCGCTGAGAAGGGCCAGCCCGTGGGCGGGGCTGCTCTGGGGAGAGCTCGGCAGGTCCATCTGGGGCACATCTGGTGCCTCTGAGAAGCGCAGCGTGGGCTGTCGCATGTCCAGGTCTGGGGTCCCAGGTACAAAGGTGGGAGTCCCCAGTGTCCTGTCTGGAACCTAGACTCTGGGTGGCAGTGGAAGCTTGAGACGGGAGGAGGCGACCTGCGGTCAGTGCTCAGCGACCCACCGGGCACTGGCGGCGTGCGGGCCCCGCCCAGCTCTCGGGGCAGCGGGGAGACAGAGAGATGGGCCAGTTTATGATCTGGTGCTTGTGCCCTGGTTTACGTGGCAGAGGCCGGTCATGCCTTGGGGAGCACAGGAAGCCGAGAAGGGGGCGCTGTGGGGCTGGAGCTCGCACTGCTGGCATCAGGAGAAAGGCTTGTCCTGGGCCTGGAGGGGCCAGCTGCTCACCTAGTCATCGTGGGAGGCGGGAGGGCATTCCAGGCCGCGGGAGAGAGGGTGAGAGTACCAAGGCAAGAGTAAGGCGAGGAGTGGCCGACCTTGACTATAAAGAAGGGCTGGGGTGATAGGAGAGCTGGGATTTTGGAGTTTGTGTCCCAGCTCGTAGCTCTGTGCCTTTGGGTCGTTACCTAACCTTGCAGAGCCTCACCAGCGAAATGGATGTTCCTCTTCCTGCGTGGAGTTACTGGAGCGTGGAGGAGGGTCCAATAATCAGACCTGGGTGTAACGTGCCCTCCCCAGCATGCGGCTTGCGCGGTGGGCCCTGGACACGCCTGCAGAGGCTTGCTGGCCCTGCCTCCGTACCAGCAAAAGGCAGAGCTTCAGTGGAGCCCCTGCTGGCACGCTGGGCCGAGTCGGTGCTGGGCAGACTGCGGGCTGGAGAGGCCTGTGCCTGGTGGCCTGGCCACCTTTCCTGTGCCCCTTCTATTTCCGGGCTCCGTCCCGGAGGACAGAAGGCCTTGCCCGCGGCACCACGGCTATTGACAGCCTGGCCCACGGGGCCATTTATAAACAGCTGCACTATTTTTGTCGGGGGGAAGCAGCTGCCTGTCCTCCTCCCCAGACAGTGGCACGACCGGGGATGCTCAGGAAGCCAGGGCCTTGATGGGAAGATGGGTCGTTCCTCAGGCACAGACTGGGGTCGGGCAGGATGTGCCCTCGGAACCTTCCGGGGAGTGGCAGGCATCACCCTCACCCAGCGGTCTGAATTTAGAGATAATTACCCCCTACCTTGCCAGCAGGGCTCTGAAGGCACCCCCAGCCTCCACCCTGAATGTGGCTCAGCTCTCCTCGCTGGTGTCTGGGGCGGCAGGCCTGAGTCCCCACGGGGCGGGGCCCTGAGGGGGGGCGGGGCTGGAGCGGCTGTGCGGGTCGCCAGGCCCAGAGCTGCCTGTGGGCTGCGGGCTTTGCACATCCTCTGGACCTTTCTTCTGAGCCGGTCCACACTAAGCAGTTTATGGCTTTTACCTGCGGGGACCACGGCTGATTTTCTTCCTTCTTTCTAAGAAAAGGGTTTTGGACCGGCTCTGGGCCTCCGGCTGGAGTGCAGGAAGCAGTATAAGGGGCGGGGAGGCGGATCCCTGCGCAGTGCAGCGTGACCAGGCCACTCGTAAAGCTACTAGAGCCGCACCGTGCTGGCCACAGTTTGTATTGAGGGAAAACCTTTTTTCTTGGCCTGCTGCCTAATTCTAAACGAAAACTGGTCGATCGTTAAAAGCCATAGGCGTTCTGACCTGACCCTACTCCACAGCCCCAGCAGCAGCCACGCGGCCATTCCCCAGCGCCCATCTACTGGAAGCCATCCCTGGCCCCTTTGTCGGAAGGGTCAGGCCTTGCCCTGGCCTCTGGGTGCTGCCTCCATCGTCTCCCTGTCACCCCATTACCCTGCCACTGCTGCCCTGGGCTCCTCCCCCTCTGTCTACCCGGAGACACCTCACTCTTTAACCCCTTTTCTGCCCTTCTCAAGGCACTTTTCTGCCCCTCTCAGGGCACTTTTCTGCCCCTCTTTCTCCTCACCCACCTTAAATGTCGCCTCCTGTTTGATGCCTTCCCCAGTCCAGCTACTTGCCTGCCTCTATCGCATGGTCTGGCCTCCTGGGTGCCTCACGTCTGTCTTCTATTCCCCCCACCACATCCCACCCTGCCAGCGTCTCTGTGGACAGGGCCTGTGTGTGTGTGCTGGCCCTCCGTCCTGTTCCGTGAATGAAGGGACTTGTGTGGCTCCACCGGGTTCCCAGGTGCTTCCTCACACCTTGCTGTACCGAGCGGCCCCACCTCCAGAAATGGCGGAGGGGGGCTGACAGTTTAAACGGCGGAAGCAGGCCCAGAACCTAGCTCGTGCCTCCTTGTTCACCTCCCACCTTGTCCCACCCCCACGGCCTCAGAGCTCCTTACGGACGGTGGGGTGGGCTGGGCGTGTGATTGCTGTCCACTCAGGCAACCTGGGAGCAAAGGTGGCAGAGGCCCTGGGAGTGAGTTACGGGAGGCAGAAGTGGGAGGTGGGGGACCACACGGAGCAGACCCACTGTGGCTCCTAGTTGGTGGGACTGTGGCTGAGTCGGCTTCTCCCTCCTCCCAGGCAGGGATGGACTCACTCTTGTGAGCAGCTGCAGGCCACAGAGCCCAGGCTGTGGAAGGGCAGAGGGTCCACGCTGCATCACCCAGTCAGAGCCCTGAGCACGGAGCCTTGCCGACTGCTGTACTGGCCCCTCCCAGGCCACTGGTCAGAGACCTCACACCCACCTGCCCGCCCTGAGCGAGGCCCAGGGCTCGGGGGGAGAGGAGCCAAGAGGAGACCCCTGAGTCTTTCCTCCAGTCCTGGGAGGGCGGGGGGCTGGAGCAGGAGGTGGCCCCACTGGGGGCTGACAGGAGCTGGCGGAAAGGGTCCTCCCGAGTGGTTAGAGCTGGGCGTCATCCCGGGCCTCTGGGGCCTGCCACCGGGGGGCCTCTCCACGCCTCGGGCAGGACGCAGGGTGCCTGAACGGGGCTTTCACCGGGCAGCCTGTCCTCGTCTGGTCGCCCCTCAGAACAGGCCGGGGGTTCGCATTTCACAAAGAGGAAGTAGGGATTGTGGGAGGCCAGGTGACATGTCCACGCGTTCTGGTAGGAAGTGGACTTCTGATGCCCTTGGCCTTGTCATCTGAATCCTTTTCTCCTGTCCCCACCCTGGTGTTGAGGGCAGTAGAGGATGTGTGAGTGTGTGAGTGTGTGTCTGAGTGTGTATGGTGTGAGTGTATTGTAGGGGATACCGGCCAGCAGTATCCATCGCTGCAGATGCTCATTGAAGCACGAAAAAAACATACACACAGACAACCAAGTCCTGTGGGGAAATAGGTACAAAACGGCCACTCTCTCTGGTGGAGAGTGTTCCGTTTTCCCGCCCAAGCAGGCTTTTATTAAGAATGCAGATACAGTTTGTGGATTACAGTCTGGCAGGGAAGATCAAAGGGAATAGGTAGCTTTCAAAGGTGCTGGTAGATCTGGGATTCTGGGCAGAATTTGGGGTTTTATCACTTAAAAAGACTACAGAACCTAAAAGGTTAGTTTCGTTTCCTGCCCATGCCTTCATATTCTAACTCAAGAGCATCTTCCAGCAAGCAGATCTCACAGGATCTTGCATATTCTGTGTCCCAGGCCTGATTACCCCAGGGGTCCATCAACTCTGGTCTGGACTGCACCACCCCTGTTATTTCCGCAGGCCTGAGTCAGGCAGGAGACAAAGGCAGCCAGGAGACTTGGATTTCTCACAACTAAGAACAAGGACTCAGGCTTTGACAAAAGCCTGATGTCGGGGTTGATGTCGATCACCCTTTCATTTCCACAGCCCCCTGAATCTCTTCCCTGAGGCCTCAACGTGATCATGCCTGGCTTAGGTGATTCCCTCCATGGGAAATCTTACCCATCATTGGCTAATTGATCAAGCATTGGAGGCCAGGCACAGAATAGGCAGCGTTCATGCCAGGGAAATACGTTTTATCTCCTTAGTGGCTCCTGGTTCCGAGGTCTCTCACTCAACCTAAGTTGCAGGGGGTTACAGCTTCCTGAGACCAGGCAGGGTGGACCCCAACAGTGTATGTGGTGTGTGAGTGAGTATGATGGCTGTATGTGGGTGGATGTGGTATGTGTGGGGGTGGGAGTATGCGTGGTACGTGTGAGATGTATGTGTGTGGTGTGTACCTGTGTATTGGGTGGGGATGACCCCTGTGCTGATGCCTTCCCTGCGCCATCCTGCAGGTGAAGGCTGCCAAATCGGAGCAGGAGGCCCGGAGGCTGCGGCTACGGAGCCTGCAGTACCTGGAGCGCTACGTCTACCTGGTGCTCTTCAACGCTTATCTGCACCTGGAGAAGGCGGACTCCTGGCAGAGGCCTTTCAGCACCTGGATGCGGGAGGTGAGAGGCGAGGCTGAGGCTGCCTGGACAGGCCCCCGCTGAGCGGAAAGCATTCCCATCTCCCATTCTTCTGTTCGTCTGGGATTTGTCTGCTGACCTTGGGTCCCCAGCACAGCACTTGCGCTTGGCAGGCAGTAGAAGCTTGATGAGCGAGTTAAGGCGTGAATGAATGAATGAGGAGGAGGGAGATGAGGCGTGTGGGGACCAGAACAGGGCGGTGTGTCAGGCTGGGCCCCCACTCTGTGTGTCCCCAAGGCCAACATTGCCCAGCCTCCTCATGCCTGCCGTGGGTTCAGCCCTCACCTACTCTGCGAGGGGCGAGGTGGCCCAGTCTCCTGCCGCCTTCCATGACCTCACACGAGCTAGCTAACTGTCCCGCTGCCCTCAGCACTAAAATGGACGTAATGTTGATGCTGCCGGCACCACCTCGCAGGGTTGTGGAGGCATTCCACGTGACACAGGGTCCCCCTGCCGGACACTGTGCTAAGCAGTTCTGCTGTGCAAGGAGACTGTACGCTCCCGTTCTGCAGAGGAGACTAGCACAGAGAGGTCTCCACGGCCCTAGCACGGGGCTGTGTACCTTGTTCCTGATCAGCATTAAAGTGTTAGAGCAGCTGGTTGGCAGAGCCCACCACGTCTGGCCTAGGACACTGCCCTCGAGTTCTGCCCTGTGCTTGGCCTCCCAGTTCCTCCTGGTTCTTCCTCTGTCTCAGCCAGTTTTAGAGGCAGAGCTGGTGCCTCGTTCCCTCTGGGTCAGCAGGGTGGCCTCCTTCTCTCCCTGGCAAAGTGGCCTGTAATTACCCCTCCGCCAGGACACGGGCCCTTCCTGACCTTCCCACCTGTGCTGGTGATTCTAATGTGGATCAAGCCCGCCATAGCTCCCATGGGGCAGGCAGGTGGGAGGGTGGGAAGCTAGGGCCCCAGAGAGTGCGTGAGGAAGGACACGGGCCTAGGCAGGGGTGCGGGTGGGGCCGGAGCTGTGAGGACCGAGGCAAGGTGGCCACTGAAGTGCCCTGTGGCAGGGACAGTGGCTGCCGGGCCCTCGAGCTGAAGGAAAAGCCTTGCACAACGCCCTGGGGTGGCTGAGTGTGGAGTCAGGACCCCTGCGTGGGGTGGGTACCACCACGGCCGAGCTGGGGCCCTGTACTTGAGGAGGCTTTGGCTGTGCTTCCTCTCTGAGCCCCTGGGTGGAGGTGGGGTGGGGGACCTAGGACACTTCCACTAGGGTTTTGCTTGGAGAGTGGAAATCATGGCAGCTGAGGGCTGGGAAGGAGCAGAACCGCCCCCCCCCCCCCCCAGCCGAACCTGGGTAGTGCGTGCGGGGGGTCAAGGAAGGAGGGGAGTGCAGTCTGGTTAGGAGTGCGGGGTTCTAGCCGCAGGGCCCGGCTCCTGGGTGTCAGTGGCAAGTAGGGGTGAGGGCTGCTTGGGGGCCTTCGTTCTGGTGTGCCTGCTCTTCCCCACCCCCAGGATGGCAGGGTGGGAAGGGAGCTGCTTTCTGGATGGCTTGGGCCTGGTGTCAGGCCCCGGGCCACTGGGCAACAGAGCTGCATGGAGGCCGTCCAGGGCAGCTCTGGTAGCCTGCCCGAGCGGAGGCCCACAGCCAGAACTCACAGCCAGAGGCTCCTGCTGGCTCCTGAGTTCATGCTGCCGCCGACCTGAGCTCTGCTCAGGCTGTCCCCGTGGGAGGACTGGGCCTCACGGGCTCAGAGCCAGCCAGTCTGCAGCTGGGCTCTCACCTGCTGGGCGCCTCTGGGGCTGACTTAGCCCTCCACGACCACCCGCCAGGTAGAGGCTGTTAGCCCCAGTATGAGGAAATTAAAGCTCAGAGCAGTCTGTAGTGGTCAAAACACAAACTGGTTCAGTTCCCTGAGCTGGTAGGAGGCGGCCCTGGGCCCCAGGCTCAGCTGCGGAGCTTCGGACGGAGCCCAGCGAGGGAAGGACGGCATGCAGTGGGGCAGGGTGACCCCCAATGGCACCGCCCTGAATGCAGCCCCATCCACGCTGTCCTCTCCAGGTGGCGTCGAAGGCTGGAGTCTACGAGATCCTCAATCAGCTGGGCTTCCCTGAGCTGGAGAGCACGGAGGACCGGCCCTGGTCAAGGCTGCGCTGCCGGTGGCAGGAGCAGAGCCACAGCCTTGCGCCTGCCGCTGCCGGGGACTTCCTGTAGGCCGTGTGTCCCCAAGCCCCGTCCCCTCCCACAGGGCCCTCCGAAGGCTTGGGGTGTCTGAGGTGCTCTTCACTGAAGTGGCCCTGAGTTAACAGTTCCCTAGCTTCCCACTGGGCCTGGGGCTGGGTCGGGACCCTGTTTTGAAAGAGCTTTTCATAGGACAGCCAGCACACAGGCGTACCTTACAAGTGACAGGAGTGTGCCAGCAGCCCTCAGGAGAGCCTGGGGGGTACGCCTGCAGACGGGCTGGCATCAGCCCTCCAAGGAGTCCGCTCCTCAAGTTGCTAAACAAAGCTACTTGCCACTTCCACTGCCACCCCTCCTCCTGCCCAGCTCCCGGAGCCCCTGTGCAGAGCAGTGGGCCAGTGCTGGTTCCCTCTCTCGCATTCTTTCGCAGCTCTCCCTCTCGGCCTCTCCCCTCTAGCTGCCTGAGCACTGCACTTGGGGCCTCTGGCTCCCTGGGGAGTGGACAGCACCCTGGGTGGCTTTGTTACTTTAAAGGCAGCTTTACCTAGTGTTCTTGCCTCTCGTGCCCTGTCTCCACCCTGGAGACTTCCAGAAGTACAACCACATGGCTTGGTGGGTCCAGCAGAGGCCTCTGCTTCTCCTTCCTTTCCCGTCTCCCCTGCCATGGGGCTGGCAGGACTGTGGAGTTTCCCAAGGAGCTGGAAACTTCAGGGAGCCCCTCTCAGAGGGAGAGAGAGCTTGCAGAAGGGGGATGCACCCTGTGCAAGAAGCCAGCTCCATTTGCCTGGGAGCTGGGGTGGGAGGTGCTGAGGAAGCAAAGGCAGCCAGCCTCTGGTCGCTCTGCACCTCCGCCCCGTCCCCGCAGCCCAACATCCCTGTGCCCCACCTGCTGCCGCAGCAGCTCTCGGGGGCAACTGCGCCTGAGTGAGTGGTGGAGTGTGTGAGAGTGGGCCAGGGGCGGCCTGAGGGGTCACCGGTTGCCAGTCCATTCTTGCTGAGGCCCATTGAGCTGCCTCCCAGTAGGAGCAGAAGGGGCCAAGCACGGCTGACCTAGAGGCCTCCAGCATCTGCTGTGTCCAGATGGTAGGAAAGCCGCTTGGAAGAGGCAGGAGAGGCAGGCGGTGTTGAGTTGGGCCTTGCAGCTCTTCCTCTGGGGGCTGTGTCTGCTGAAAACCAGGGGTTGACCAGTGGGGAGGCTGCCCACCTGGCCTGGCTTGTTGGGGCCGGGGGGCCTCTCTTTGGCTGAGCCCGTGCACTTCTGTGGGAGAACAGTGGTTGTGTCCCTAGTCATGACATTTGAAAAGGGGGCAAGAGGCTGAAGTTGTTCATATCTACCTAGTATTGGAAAATATTTGATCATCTTGGCTGATTTCTTTTTGCAAAACTACTGTATGTCTGTTCACTACCTTTCCAGATTTATTGTTTTTATTATTTTTGCATATATTAAAAAATTTTACTTTCTTTGCAGACAGGGTCTAGGTGAGGTGTCAGACATCAGGGCTGAACTGGGAGGGGGCCTTTGCGTCCTCAAGGTTGGCCCTGACTTTCATGTGCTGGGATCACTGGCCGTTCATGTCGCCGCTCTGCCTCAGTATCCCCATCTGCAAAATGGGAGAATAATACTTACTTACCTACCTCACAGGGGTGTTGTGAGGATTCATTTGTGATTTTTTTTGTACAGAGCTTTTAAGTATTAAAAACAGCTAAATGTGAAGTGTGCTTGGCTGCTGATTTGTCTTTAGTGTGGAGTAGGTGTTACAGAACCAATGCAAGCTGGGGTCCCTGCTCCTTCAGAGTAAGGGTCAGTGGGCAGGGTGAGTCGAGTGCGTCTACCTTTAGTGCTCCCTAGTCTCAGAAAAGGCAGGTTTTTCCAGACATCCCTCTTCTTCTTTCACATTTCCAGTCATGCCTTACCATTTCACTTAGGATGCCAAGGGCTGTCATGCTAAGCCCTTCCTTGAAGAAAGCGTTATACCAGGCTAATTCACACTAAAGTGTGAAAGACTGCTATATCTAGGGAAATGAAACAAAGTGGAATTTCAGGGGCTGTGAAGGAGGGTGGACCTCAGCCTTCATTTTCTCCCCCCTCCCCAGGCTCTGCTCAGCCCCTTCAGGTCCCCCATGCTTGAACACACTTTGTTGAGAGAATGGTGTGTAAAGAGGCAGTGGGGAGAGTGAGGCTTCTCAAACTCTTCCAGGATTAGGGAAGCAAGGCCCTGTGGGAGGTAGTGCTGAGGTCACTGTGGGTGGATGGGATGGAATGCAGAGCCCCCACTGAGCTACAGTGGGGCATCTTCCCAGGCTGGGAGGAAAGGCCTCCTGGGGTTATTTCCTAGCACAGCAGGACACATCATTTCCTGGGAGGCTCCGTGTGGTTTCTGAACGTGAGATAGAGGCGTGTATACAGGGTGACTGTGTGTGTGCTGGTTCTCACTTCTGTGCCTGGGATGAGGGGTCTGGGTGGAGGTACACCAGGGTGGGTGCCGTGTTCGCAGATGTGTCCTCCAGGGTCCGCAGGCCTGCTCCAGTCTGCGGAGGGCGCCCAGCGTGCCTCGGGCGGGACTGGCTCACATTTCAGTGCCTCCTCTAGTCAATGTCATCTGAAGCCTCTGACACACGAGTGAATGTGTGTCAAACTTGAGAACAGCACCTGGCACACAGTGAACACAACCAATTTTAGCCAACTTTGCAAGGTCTCTCTTCAAGCCCTTGCTCAGGAGTGGCCCCCCCACTTACTAACCAAATTTACAGATCTTAACAAATGCATGTACCTGTATGACCTGAACTGCTGTCAAGATATGCAACCTCACATGAGGGTTATTTCTAATGTGGACATTTATAAACCATACCTCAAACAACATCGTCAAACACAAATCTTGGTGTAGGCAATGGCTGGAGCTCTGGGGCTGCACTGAATACAGCCCAGCCACCTTAAGCAAGGGAAGGGTTTCTTCAGGGGGAGTATCTCATGGGAGAGACCTGGTGGGGTTGCAGTAGGGCCTGGGGATGACCAGAACTGGGAACTGGCCTGGAAGCCCTCTGCGGCATCAGTGAGTGGGCACCACTCTGCTACCCACCCCGCTCCCCACCCCTGTCCCAGGAGGACCTGCCACGAAGAGTGGTTGACCTTGGGATCTAACACAAGCCAAGGCTGTGCTCCCCTCCAGCCCTGTCTGCCCTCAGTCCTTGCTTCCGGGCCAGGACTAAGCTCAGCAGTTTCTGCCCATCCCTGTACTCCTCCACCCAGCAGCTCCTGTGGGTCTGCCAAGAGTTCCCGAGAGCCGCCGGCAGCGTGGGGCTCTTTCTTTCATGGTGTCAGACCCGCATCATGGGTAGAAGGCCATGTCTGCCTTTGCCTCCTCCTTTACCCTTCACGGAAAGTTCCCCAAACAAATCACCACATCTAATCCCCTCTTGGTGTCTGCTGTGCTGAGCACCTGAACCACACGCCTTCACTCTTGCCTTGGCCTCTCTGGGCAGGGGCTGTGTCCTTTCTGTTCAAGGTCAACCTCCTCTGTCACTGCTTGGGGGAAATGACCACCCCGGTTTGCAACTTCGGATGTTACAGTCCTGCCCACAGTCCTCTTTCTCTCTCTTGCCCTGCCCTCCGTCTCAAGTGCAAGGGCACTGGTCCTGCGGACTGTGACCAGAGGGGCAGGAAATTTTTGCCCAACCTTCCCCGTGGGTGGAGGGGTGGGGAGGAGAGAACTGAGGAGGCTGTAGTGAGCTGGATTGGCACCCCCAAATTCACGTATGGCGGTGCAGACCTGATTATTTCCTAAATAAAGGGAATGCCCTTGTAAAGGTTTTCGAGGTGCCCCTTTGTCCTCCTGAAATGTCCTGTTTCGCTGTCTCAAACAATGGTTGCTGGGCACAGTTTTCCAGCTCCAGCCAGCACTGCTTTTCACATTTCTGAAAAAGTTCTAGCCAGTTTTGTGGTTACTGATAGAATCTCAAACTTATTTAATTTTATATTTCTTTTAAATGAATAGTGAGGCTGAACTTTTTTTCCATGTTTACTGGCCGTTTTTATTTTTCTCTTTTATAGATTGTCTGTGTCTTTTGCTCGTTTTCTTTGGGGCATTTGTCTTTTTTATTGACTTGTCAAGCTGGTAACACCTGGTTTCTCACATAGGTTGCACTGTTGTTAGCTTTAAGATAGCATCGGACACACGTGGTCCTTCAGAGCCTGTCCTCTCTGCCCGCCCCGCGCCCTCGTCTGCACTGCAGGATCTGCCGCAGATCAGTAACTCTTGCTCATTTCATTATGTTCTTCATTAGAGTACTCACTTCATCAGATACTGTATGTAGAGTCATCTTCCCATTCAAGATTCCAGCAATTCCACGAGGCAAGTATTATGATCCTCGTTTACGGGGGGGGCACCGAGGCCCAGCGATGTCTGGTTCCAAGTTGTTGCTCAGTGCAGAGGGGGAAGTGGGAGGCGGCGCTGGGTGTGGGAATCCTCCCTGATATTTCCGTGATGGGGGAGAGACATGGCGATCCTTCTGGAGGAGTGCCCTCGCTGGGGCGGATTGGGGCGGTGGTGTGGGGAAAGCATGACGACTTTGAAAACCCTCCCTCAAGGTCTTGTGGTTCTCGGACTCGATGATGTTCAACCCCTGTGTTCTTTCAAGAGGTTCCCCTCAGCACCCACAAGAAATGCTCGTTTCCTGAGTCACCCCGAGGGGTTATCTATGACATGGTCTTTTAAGTTTCGCTTTGCTCTTTTCTTAGCTTATTCTCTCCTTTTCCTACCATCCGCCCACCTCAGTCACCAACGAGCCCTACGTGGCAGTGTCTGCGCTGTCCGAAAATAGGCTTCGTTCTTTCTTTGAACTAGATGAGGCCACACTCTGGGTGGAATTAAACACCAACAGTTTATGAAAATCCCCGTTCTCACCCCGGCATTTGGGGTCACCAGTCTTTTTAATTTTTGCCAACCTGATACAGAAAAAAAATCTTGTATTTTTCTCTTAGCATGACTTTCCAAATTATGAATGAGATGAAACATCTTTTCATATTTTTATTGGCCACTTGGGTTTTCTCTCTTACGTATTTGCTTATTTTTCTATTGGGTTGTCTTTTTAAATTAATAGGCATACATTTTTAACATGATTTGTTTCATTTATAGATACTGGTAGATATACATCCAATTCTGTCTCCCAGTTTGTCTTGCAACTTTTTTTTAGAGTGCACTTTGTCATAGAGAAGTTATAAGTTATGGCATGGTCTCATTTATGCATTTTGTAGTTTATGTCTTGTGTAAGCAGACCTTCCCTACCCAAGGCTTACGAATCTGTCTCCTATGTTTTCTTTGAGTGCTTGTAGGGTGTTGTCTTTTATGTCTAGTGTTTTATTTCATCTGGGAAAATTTTTTTTGTGAATGACATGAGGTAAAAAATACAATTTTTTCCAAATGGGGATCCAGTTGGATCCACATTATTTTTTAAAGATTTTATTTATTTATTTTTAGAGAGGGCAAGGAGGGAGAGAGGGAGAGAAACATGAATGTGTGGTTGCCTCTCACGTGCCCCCTACTGGGGACCTGGCCCGCAACCCAGGCATGTGCCCTGACTGGGAATCAAACCAGCGACCCTTTGGTTCACAGGCCGGCACTCAGTCCATTGAGCCACACCAGCCACGGCAGCCCCATACTATCGATTCAACTCCTTGAACTACAGCCTTCATCATACATTAGATCCCCATGTGTGCGTGGATCCACAGAGCAGACGCGTGGTTGTCATTGTCCCTGGCATCCATTCATCTTCCAGTAACTGTATCTGACTGTCCGTCCTCAGGAAGAACAGGGGCAAACGCTTGACTCAGCTGGCCAATTAAGCCAACAGGGCTTACCCTGCACCCTTGCCTGAGTGACCGGAAGTCTTAACTACTCTTGTTGCTCTTAAAGGGAGAGGCTGCAATGGCTATAGATGTCACACAGCCATGAGGAGAAAACAAGACAGAATGAAACCGACACATGAAGGCCAATGGAACTGAGCTGATAGATGTGGATTTTGAGTTTCTGCATCACTTCAAGCCTATAGCCAGATGCCCCTGGCCCTCGAGAACTTTGAATTAGCAAGCTGTTTCTCTCTGTGCGTGAGTTAGGGGTGTGTTCCCTCGGTGCACAGGCATCTCAGCCTGTGTCTGTGTTCTTTATTCTCCTGCATTGATTTCTTCATCTTTCCAAGTTGTCTCTTCCCTCCTTCCTTCATTCCTTCATTTCCTACTTTTACTTCCAAGTAATTTTTATCATTGTTTTTAAGTATATTTTATTGATTATGCTATTACAGTTTTCCCAATTTTCCCCCTTTATCCCCGCTCTGCCCTGCACCCCCCAACCCTCCAGCATTCCCCCCTTAGTTTATGTCCATGGGTTGTACATATAAGTTCTTTGAGTCCTCTGTTTTCCATACCATTTTTTATCTCTCCTCATCTATTTTATGCCTATTTATTATGCTTCTTCTTCCCTGTACCTTCCCCCCCTACTCCTCCCCTCCCCATTCCTACTGAAATGTCTCCATGTGAGTCCATTTCTCTGATTCTATTCCTGTTTGGTTGTTTGCTTAGTTCTTGTTTTTGTTGTTTTTCTTGTCTTTTAGGTTCATTTGTTGATTGTTGTGAGTTTGTTGTCATTTTACTGTTCATAGTTTTGGTCATCTTCTTTTTCTTAGATAAGTCCCCTTAACATTTGATATAATAATGGCTTGGTGATGATGAACTCCTTTAACTTGACCTTATCTGGGAAGCACTTTACCTGCCCTTCCATTCTAAATGAAAGCTTTGCTGGATAGAGCAATCTGGGATGTAGGTCCTTGCCTTTCATGACTTCAAATGCTTCTTTACAGCCGCTTCTTGCCTGCAAGGTTTCTTTTGAGAAATCAGCTGGTAGTCTTCTGGGAACTCCTTTGTAGGTAACTGTCTCCTTTCCTCTTGCTGCTTTTAAGACTTTCTCCTTATCTTTAATCTTGGGTAACTTAATGATGATGCGCCTTGGTGTGTTCCTCTTTGGATCCAACTTATTTGGGACTCTCTGAGCTTCCTGGAAGTCTATTTCCTCTGCCAAATTGGGCAAGTTTTTCTTCATTATTTGTTCAAGTAAGTTTTCAATTTCTTGGTCTTGTTCTTCTCCTTCTGGTACCCCTATGATTCAGATATTAGAATGTTTCAGGTTGTCCCAGAGATTCCTAAGTCTCTCTTCACTATTTCGAATTCTTGTTTCTTCATTCTGTTCTGGCTGGATATCTATTTCTTCCTTTTGTTCCAAATCATTGATTTGAGTCCTGGTGTCCTTCCTGTCACTGTTGGTTCTCTGAATATTTTGCTTTATTTCATTTTGGGTATCTTTTATTTGTTTTTTAATTTTTTGACCAAGCTCAATCAGTTCTGTGAGCTTTTTGATCACCAGGGCTTTAAATTCTCCATCAGACAGGTTGGCTATCTCCTCACCGCTTAGCTCTCTTTCTGAAGTGTTGTTCTGTTCTTTCCTTTGGGCCATATTTCTTTGTCTTGGCGCACCTGCTAAGTTGTGAGGGGGCGGGGCCTTAGGTATTCACCAGGGCTGGGCCTTAGGTATGCACCCTCTTTGCTGCACTGTGCGGAGGGGCCAGAGAGGGAAAGGTGCAGCTTGCCTGCTCGTCTGTAGCCCCACTTTCCAACGGACTCTCTGTGAGACTGGGAGTTTCTCCCACTGCAGCAGCCACTGTAGTCCACAGTCAGCTCTGAGCCTCAGTTTCCCCTTCAGCCAGCCCCGCATGCACAGTCCACCACATCGCAGGCAGTTTCTCTCAGCTGGCCCTGCCTGCGCTGCGGGTTCTTACCGGTCTGGTTGTTCTGGTTGATTTTTTCTTTAATTCCTTGGTTGTCAGAGTTGCATGCAGTTTGGTTTTCTGGCACTTCTGGTTGTTTATTGATTTTAGATTGGTTGTTTTCCTCCTTGTGGTTGTGTGAGGAAGCAAAGGGTTTCCACCTAGGCCTCCATCTTGGCCAGAACTCTCCAGGTGAATTTTAGAGTCAGCATGTCAAGTCCCACTTAGAAGCTGCATCGATGTCTTGGGTGGAGCACATTTAACTCACTGGCCAACTGAGAGAGGACGGGCTCAGACAAGCCAGCGTCTTCTTGTGAGGGGGAGGTTTCTTCTCTGTCTTTCAATAAAAGATATTAAAGCTTTCTTATAAATCCTATGTATTTCTCATTAAGTTTATTAGTGGTTTTTAACAATGTTTTGTAATTATGAATTTTCCTATTAGTTTTTAATTGATTGTCGCTAATATAGAAAAATAGGGTTTTCTGGCTTGAATTTGGCCACATTTCTTAATTCATGTAATATCTAATAATTTTTAAAATTTTTTCTTGGATTTTAGAGAGAGATGATTATATTATCTGAAAATCATAACTGCTTAATTTCTTTCATGTTCCCTTTTTCTCATCTTGTACAGTGAGATCCTCCTGTGCAGTGTTTGGAAGAGTGAAATCTTTACTCCTTTCTGAACTTATTGGGAATATTTCTAATATTTCACCATGAAATGTAATTCTTGATCTAGGTTCCAAATAGAGATACTTTATCATGTTGAAAAAATTTCTTTTCATTCCTGGCTTGCTCATTTTAAAAAGTTTTGAATGGATTTTTTAAGTTTTATAATGTTTTCTCAGCATCTATTGAGACAGTCAGATTTTTAAAAAACATGTTGCTATTGACAAGCACGTGAGTAGATCTTTAGTGTTGACTGACCCTTGTCACCTGAGTAAATGTCACTTGGCCACGATGTTTTATTCTGAATTTGAATTCCTAATATTTTTAAGGGTTTTTGCATCTGTGTTTATGTGTTTTTCTTTTTCTTGTATTATCCTTTTTATGTTGTTGTGTGAGTTGTGATAGCCTTATAAATGTGTTAGGTAAATTTCTATTTTTTTAAATTTTGCAACAGTTCATACATCTTATGGGTTATCTGTTCCTTGAAGGTTTCACTGAACTCTTAAAATTGGGCTGGTATTTTTTAGGGATGAATTTTGCATAAACTTTCTAGTTTTTTCTATATTATATTAGTCATTTCAGGATTTTTACTTTTCCTGAGGCCAATTTTGGTAAAATACCAACATTTTTCCTGAACAACACATAGGCAGAAAACCTTCTGTCAAGATTTTCAAACTTATTAATGTAAAGTCATATGTACTACTCTTCTGAATATTTAAAAGGTCCTCTGCATCAGTAATTGTCTCCTGTAAATTTTTTAATATTTCTGAATATCTTACATCTTTTTCTGGGTCACATTTGCAAGTCTTTCTATTTTATTGGTATTTCAAATAATCCATTTTCATTCTTATAAATGTGGGCACTGGAAATTTGTAATCAAATAAACTAGTGTGTGAAGGCGACTTTTGCTACAGTAATGCCACTGGGTTCTACGAGCTTCTGAGTGACCTGCCAAAAATCACATCATGACCTCTCTTTAAGATGTTAACGTTTTTTTCCATCATCTGCACTTCGATTAGGTACTTCTGCAGCTTTGTTACAAACAGCACGTTGTAAAACACCTGAACTGGAACGTGATTTTTTACCTGTGTATCGCAGTCATTACTGCTCTCGTTTTCTGGAAAATAAGCTCCCCCAAATTAGCCATTTGACTAATTGTTGCTAATTATTAGCAAATGCTTGTCAAATGACCACTAATTATACCTCTAACTCTTACTTGGAGCTACTCTATATAACTCAACGTACTCAAAAATGGGTGAGAAAAAATATGATTCATTTTAACATGCCTTTTCCAATCAAAGCTTTTCTACAGTTCCACGAGGTTTCTAAAAACAACTCTGTTGAGGTATAATTGATCAACAATCAACGGCACATATTTAAAGTAGGTAATTTTATAAGTTTGACAGACGGATACACCTGTGAAGTCATAATCAATGAGAAAACAGACGTACCCATCGACTCCGAGCCGTCCCTCTGTCACTCCTCCTGGCCTTCGCTGCGCCCTCCCGTCCCCCAGGCCACCACTGGTCTGCTTTCTGTCACCCAGACCCATCGGTGATTCCTAGGGTTTTATCTGAGTGGAATCATCGCTATTACTCTTTCTTTATATGGCTTCTTTCACTCAGCAAAGTTATTTTGCAATCATCTGTATTTAGTGTGCATCCGTCCTTCTTTCCTTTCTGTTGCTGGGTGGTGTTTCCTTGTGTGGGCGCACCTCCATTGGCTAACCCACATTCTTGTTGAATATTTGGGTGGTTTCCAGTTTTTGGCTGTTAAATAAAAACTAGTATGGACCTTTATGTATATGTCTTCGTATGGACATACACCTTTATTTCTCTTGGGTACGTACTTAGGAGGAAAGTGGCTGGATCATGAAGTATGTGCTTGTTCACCTTTTTCCAAACAGTTTCATCCCACTGCCTAGCAGCGCCCGAATGTTCTGCTGCCCCGGGGTCCTAGTGCGTGCGGTGCCAGTGGTCTTTGGGACTTCAGCCATTCTGAGGTGGGTAGTGGATCCCCGACACAGCCCCGCCAAACAAGTTATGTTTTTAATTGGTAAGATTTCTAGGGTTTTTTTTTTTTAGGGTAAAATAAGCCTCATCGCTTTGGTGATATTAATTATTCTCATTTGAAAGCTTATGCAGTTAGCTGTTTGCTCTTTATTGAGTTTGATGCCATTTTTCATGTTGTTGGTTTTCCCCTGTTGCTGGTGGTTTTTGGTTGTGTGCCTGTCTCTGTCTTGAGATTTCAGGTGATCCCATTGGAAAGCTCTGAGTCCATGCAGCACAGCCTGGACTGCCCACTGTGGTGGAGACCACATGCTGTGACAGGGCCACACGCTGACAACGGTGTGGGCCCGTGGCTGCCCTTCGGACAAAGGCGCCCCCTTGCTGCTAGGTGTATATCAGCCCTGGGGTGCTGCCCTAAGTGTCCCACTCACTGCTATCACCTGGGCGGACTCCACTGCTTCCCCGAGTTGGCATGGGCTCCTGAGGGGTGCAGAGGGGAAGCCAAACTCTCCCGCTGCCCCTGGTGAAATGCTCCGACCCTCGCCCTGGCTGTGGCCCCCTGGGTCTGCGTCCCTGAGCTGGAAGCTGCTTGAGGCTGGTGTCTCCCGTCACAGGGGCATTTCCCTGCATGGCTTGTGTTCTGTTCTCTCCCCTGCCCATCTGATGCCACTGGCTCTTCCAGTGATTCCTCATAGTTTCTGAACTCTTCTTATTCCAGCACTGGCATAGAATTTTTAAAATACATACTTTTTATGACATTTTGAGGACATGAAGTTGGGAAGGGGAAACTAAAGCTTATGTTTAATCCTAATTTAAAAATAAAAATAGCTCACATTCTGTGCCAGACACATAGCAATTAGGGTCCAGGCAAAGAATGTACAGGAACTTTAGCTCGGATTGTGAAGAGAATTTAGTGAAAGAACCATGTATGGAAGTGTGGGCAGGGTTAAGAGAACCAGCTTGGAATCGTGGGGTGCCAAGGAACTAGTTAAAGAAGGAAGTGGTAACTGCCCCTGCATGCGAGGGGGCAAGAGGGGATGAGGGGACAGCATGGTGTTACCTGAGCCTGCTACAGGTATCTTCAGGAGATGCAGGGGACTATCCAACGAGGCTTGAGCTATGGAGGATGGAGCCCTGGCTAGAGCCGCGTCAGAGCACAGGGCTGGCAGAGCTGGGGTAGACGCCCCGACTTCCCTCTTCTCTTCCTGTGCCTTCCGTTGACTGGAGGGGGTCACATGACCTGGCCCATGGGGTCAGCCCCAGAGATGAGGGTGGGGTGAGAGACAGAGAATCCCAGCACAGCCCTCTCTCTTCCTAGCACTGCATGGCTGTCATCACCTCCAGCAGTTCCCTGACAGCCCGAGGTGGTGGCATATTATTACCCTCATTTCACAAAGGCCCCGGCCAGGCACCCCCCGGTGCAGCTCCTCTTCTCCTTCCTTCCTTCACGTCTCCAGGATTGACCTATGCTCTTCCCTCCCTGCGCCTTCCCTCGTTTCTGCAGCCCGGGGCCCACTGCCCAGCACAGCTCGCCGCTGCGGTCTAAGGGCTCTCACGGTACCGCAGACAGGGCTCTGACTTTGCCCGCGTGCTGTGCCCACAGGTCCATTAGGAAACATTTAACCTTACAGGGCAGTCGAAAGATTGTGCAGAGAACATTTCTCTGTGACCCCCCACCACCATGTGTATTTCTCAGAAGCACCTTTTACACTCCTGTGAGTTTCCTTGCCTGGGTCCTCACTAACTTGTGAATTCTGGGGAGGGAAGGGCTGTGGTGATTTGTGCCTCCAGGGCCCACATGGGCCTGGCACACAGAAGGTGCTCTGTAAATGTTGGACGGATCGATAATTCACAAAGTCTTTGGTGTTTCCTAGGAAAGGAGGAAGGGGACTTTTATTTATTCAAGATCTATGGTGGTTTCCATTAATCAAGTTGGAGCATTGCATTTATTATTTCACCAAAGCCTCACAAATCAGGTGAGGCAGGGATCATTGTCTCTTTTACAGATGAGAGGAGTTTCAGACGTATTCGAGGTCACGCTGTATCCCTGAGGGAGCTGGGATGGAGATCACTGAGCTGCCCTCCAAATCCACACTGCTGACATTGAACCTGTGTCTTCTTCACAGACTGGAGACTACCTGCGGGTGGGGGCTGGGTTTCGTGAAATTTGAATGTACCAGGACCTGGCAGCTAGCAGGTGTAAGACATATGTTTTGAAAGAACAAATGAATGAAACTTGGTGAGTATTTCCTTACTAACGGATCTCACCACTGAATGTGGCATTCACTACTGGAAATCCAGTCACCACTAGACTGCACCCCCTGACGGGAGCTCACCCTTCACTTCAGCGGGTCTTCTCCCTGAACAAGCGAGGGATCTCGAGGGCGAGGTCATGCAGGAAGCCGAGGGCAGAGCCAGTGTGCCGACTGCCAGCTCAGTGCCCTTTCCCTTCCTCTCCACGTCTGCCCGGGGAATCTGGACTGGTGCCGCCCACTCACGCAGAGCCTGGAGGCCCAGACAGACCGCCTTTCTGGGTTCGTGGGTGCCTCTCAGGCCCGCGCTGACAGAGCCTGTTTTTCTCCTTCCTTACTAAGGGGTCCATGGGTGTCAGAGGCTCAGAGTTGCTTGTGAAGTTGCGTTCGTGTACTTTCCGCAGGAGAGGATCCAGAGTTTACATGAGGCCCTGAAAGCATATGCAAAACCCTGACTGACCTCCAAAAGTGGGTGGGGGAGCCCCCCTTTGGTGCTTTCTTCAGCGGTTCCCTAACTTTTTAATTGTAGAGACAAATAGAATTTTCAAAAAGCATATTAGGATGCAAATTTTTGCAAAGTAAGCGCTTAAAAAGAAATCCACCATCCCCACAACAGTATCACATCATGAAAGGACAGTTTAACCCCTCCAAATCAGAAGGGATGGGTGGGGAATGACGGGCCTTGGAATCAGATGAAGGGACCACACCTGCCCTTGTTTTGCTCCCTTTGCCCCACACGACAGTGGCGGGGCGGGGTGGGGCGGGGCGGTGGGGGGGCCCTGACATTGACGGCCTTGCTGTGCCTGGAGAAGCAGCAGTGTGGAGCTGTGTCTGGGAAGCCTCAGTGCTCGCCGCCCCAGGTGCCTGCTGCCTGGCGCGTGTGGTTCTGTTGGACCTCCGGGTGGTGTTTTCGCCAGGGCAGCAGGTGCTGAAGTTGTATCCTGGGTTTGCGAGGTGGGGAGGAACTCGGGTGTTTCATGTGGGGAGGTGGTGTCGTTGTCCGTCGGGACAATTTTCTCCAGGGGGCGTTGGGACAGAATCTGAAGAGCGCAGGGTCCAGTGGTCAGAGCAAGCTGCCGCCTCCTCCCCCACAGGAAGAAAAGCCCTGGGTGTGTGTTGGGGGGGTGCAGTGGAAGTCCTCCTGGAGCGTGGCCATAGGGTCATGGAAGCACTGGGTGGGGGGGCCATGGCCATGGGAGATGACCCTGCTCCCTGGGTTGCCTGGGCCCCTCTGACCCCCTCTGCCCCAGGCCGGTGCATTCCCACAGGCCCTGTTCCTCCTGTCTCTGGTCCCCCATCAGCGTGCTGGCTGGGCCCACTCTCTCCTTGGCTGAGGACAGGCAGGATCGTGGCTTCAGACAGACATTTTCCAGGAAAGGGCTGCTGAGGAGGAAAGCTGGGCCCAGCGGGACCTTGGTGGGGAGAGGAGAGCAGAAGCCCGGAGCAGCAGGCTGTGGGTGGGGGCGTTCTTCCGTCCCCGCCACTCCGCACGCAGGCCAGTCTCCGCCAGTGTTTCTTGGGTGCACAGATACTATCGAGCATCCGATATGTGCCTGACAGATCGCTTCCACCCTCTCAGCCTCAGTTTCTTCTTCTTTTTTAAAAAAGAGATTTTATTTATTTACTTTTAGAGAGAGGAGAAGAGGAGGAGAGAGGGGGAGAGAAGCATTGATGTGAGAGAAACTTCAGTCCCAGGCGTGTTCCCTGACCAGGAATCGAACTGGTGACCTTTCACTTTGTAGGACGGCACCCAACCTACTGAGGCATACTGGTCAGGGCTCAGCTTCTCCTTAAAATGGAGTTCATGATGCTCCCTGGACCCGGACACCCTCGTTGAGCATGAGCAGGACCCCCAGCTGACTGCAGGTCTGAGGCAGGACAGGTGTCCACCCGCAAGCAGGGCCCCCTTCGACGCCGCTGTGCCGACCTGTTTGTAGGCGTTTCCACACGGGGTCCTCTCCCACACACGGGCACCGTGCGACCTGATCCCCTGACTCAGCTGTGGGTGCGTCTAGGCAACACAAGAGGAACTGGGGGCTCAGAGGGGAAACCGCTTGCTCAAGGTCAAGGTCACTTAGCAAGTGAGGGCGTAGCCCACCACACACATCTGGTCTGGGCAGCCTTGGAAGAGCTGTGCTCTCCGAGGATACCAGTAAGGGCTGGTTTGCCTGGTTTTGTTGATGCAACAAAGACAATAAACAAACCAATGCTTTTTGGTAATAATTGGGGGACATGATTAGGGAAGAAATGACCAGAACATCTAAATCACTGAACCTTTTCAAGGAAAGCCCTAGAATTATTTTCATATACACTACAGATGATAACCAGGAATAGGCTACTGCTCCACCCGGCTGGGGTCCCTGCGGCACCTGCTGAAAGCAGCAGATAAGCATCAAGAGGGATTACTTACGGTTTACAAGCTAATTTGCACGGTTTGCTTAATGAGCACATTTGCACGGTTTAAACGGTTTCCAGAGGACTTGAAAGCAACTTGGTTTCTTAACAAAGTTAGAGAATTCCCTGCCATCTCATTGCCCCGTGAATTGGCTCAGCAAACCATATTTTTGTTTTGCTTTTGAAATCATAAACAGATGCTTATGTTTAGACTGTGGCTGTAGCTTAAACACAGCCCTTCTGTTCCTCCTCTGCCCACCTTGCTGTTTAAGGGGTGGGGAGGGGCCCTCCCCTGAGCTGCTTCCAGCCTCTGGCTGCTCCATCAGCAGTGGGCCTCCTGGGAGAGGGTGGGCCCTTGGGAACGGGAAGGAGTGGCCGCTAAGGAGTGGGGCCAGTCTGCACGGCCTTGAGAAAGCGCCTGCCCTGTCTTGCCTGTGGGGTCATTACCTGCCAGCTGAGAGTGTTAAGAGTGACAGAGAGCAGGGTCAGCATGCCCAGCTTGGTGTCTGATTAAGGGTGCTGCCGCTCTGTGAATTCATGCCCCTACTCTCCCTCGAAGCTCCCTGGACTTCCCAATCCAGGCTTCCCCGTCCTCTGCGGGTCCAGACGGTGGGCGTGGGAGCTGGAGAGAGCCTCAGCGTGTGCCCCGGGGAGGGAAACCAAGTGTGCCCCTCATTTTGGCCCCTGGAGAACTATCTGCAACTTGTGAGAGACATCTCCAAATGCTGAGGGGAACAGATGGGGACGCCCTATCGGCTAAGAACCTACAAAGCAAGGTGTACAAGAGTGGATGGAGTGGGGGGCTGGGGGGGGGAGGGAGGGCCCTAATGAGAGCTCTCTGCCTCGGCTGGGAGGAGAGGAGTGACCTAAGGCACCTGGGCTCCACCTCAGGTCTGCAGTAGCTGAGGGGTGGAGGCCAAGGGAAGGCAGAATGGGGGCGGGGTGTGGACTGGGAGCAGGAGCTAGGCCCATAGGTGGGGCCATTGGCAGCAGAACACCTGGTTTGAATCTCACCTTTCCCAGCACTGAACACCTGGGAGACTTTGGGAAAGTTATCAAGCCTTCCTTTGCTTCAGGTTCCTCATCTGTAAAGTGGGCTCCTAGGAAAATTAAATGGAATAATGCGCATTTATGGAGGACATACCCCTTAGCAGGCACTGAAGGAAGGGCACAGTAAAAACAAACCAGAAACCCTGCAGTCTCACTCTCGCTTAGACGTTTGGTGAGTTTGATGAGTTTGCACAGGTGCCTGCAGGCAGGGGCGCCTCGCTGCCTCTGATCGGAAGTCCCTTCCTCCGGACACACGGGCACCCCATGCTGTGGGGTCCAGATGGTTTCAGGGAAGAAGGGGGAAGAGTTGGGGTGCAGTTGGCCTTTCTAGATGGGGGCAGGGTAGTGGGGGGCTGCTCTTGGACAAGGGAGAGATGAGGAAGGAGGAGCCGGGAGCTTCCCCTCCAGCCCAGCCAGGGCTCTTCTCAGAAGCAGCGATCCCGGGCTCAGGTGTGTTCTCTCTCTCCGTCTCTCTCCCCTTTCCCTCCTCCCCACTCTCATGATCCCCCCAACTCCCACCCACCCTGGGTCAGACAATCTGTTCGAGTTCTCAGTCACGTCAATTCACTTTCGTCCAATAAGCGTTTTCTTGTTCACGTGATGGAATCTCACGCCCCCCGGGAGGGACGCGGCCCCGACCCCTGCCACCGCCAGGGTGGGGTGCTGGAGAACGCGACGCTGAGTGAGAGAAGCCCGCCCCCGGAGGCAGACACAGGTTTACAATTGTGAGCACCCATCTTGTGCTTGTATTATTGTTCCCGGACCAGCTTGGTGGGAATGCTGAACAGGCCATGGCTCCTACCCGGGGTGAGCTCACAGTCCTCTATGCGTGGGGGAGGGGCAGGGAGGCGAATGCATGTTAACATTCTTCATTCATTCATTCATTCAACAACGTTTACTGAGCACTTACCAGGCGGCAGGCCTGGCCCGTGCTAGGGGCTGTGGAGACAGTGATGGATAAGACAGAAGGAGACAGCCGACCAGGCCAGAGGATGCCAAGGCCCAGTAACAGGTGCCTGCCTGTTCTGCTTCCTTCCTGCTCCCAACCCCCCCTGGCCAGTGACCACTGCTCCCGGGGCAGAATGGTGGGCAGGGCTGACCCCTGGTGCCTGGAGGGCTTGGAGTCCCCATGGTCAGCCATGAGTGTGAGCATGGACTCCCTGAACCTGGGGAGCTGAGCTGGATTCATGTTCAAGTCCTGACCCGACAGGTGGGAAGGTGATAGGTGGGCTGGGGAGAAAGGTCAAGGCAGTTCGGTGGTTTCTTAAAAGGAGCTGCCACATGACCCAGCAGTCCCACCCTAGGCACATGTCTGAAAGGAGTGGAAGCAGGGACTGAGTCACCTGTACCCCAGTGTTCATAGCAACATTATTTACAATAGCCCGGAGGGGGAAACGACCCAGGTGTCCTTCAGTGGACGAGTGGGTAAGCAAAGTGGTCTGCACGTGACGGAATCTCACGTCCCCTGGGAGGGACGCGGCCCCGACCCCTGCCACCGCCAGGGTGGGGTGCTGGAGAACGCGACGCTGAGTGAGAGAAGCCCGCCCCTGGAGGCAGACACAGGTTTACAGTTGTGAGCACCCATCTTGTGCTTGTATTATTGTTTATTAATTATTGCACTATTTTCCACACGAACAACTCTAAACCTACTTTTGCTGCACCCTGTACTGTCCGATCCCACACATATGAGGTGCCTATAATAGGCACATTCGTAAGTATGGAAAATCAGATTAGAGCTTGCCAGAGGCTGGGGGCGGGGGGGACTGTTTCATGGGTACAGAGTTTTTGCTGGAGATGATGAAAAAGTGTCAGGTGGAGATAGGGGTGGCACTTTCACAGCACTGTGAATGTAGTCAATGAACTGCACACTTAACAGGTGGTGATAACAATAAATACTATGCTGTGTATACTTCATTGCATCTGACAAAGTGAGCAACATGGCGGTGTGGGCCGATCGCGGCTGCTGAGTGTATCCCTGACACGGTCCTCGTCAGCCCCCTGAAGGCCCTGTGCCGGGAGGGCTCCGGAGGAGAGGCCGTGCCCAGCACGCTCTCGACATTCGGGAGGCAGCCCGCAGGGCTGCTGGAGAAGCCTCAGAACGAAGGTGGCATCTCATTGCTAAAAAGGGCGTGAGCGCCTCCACTCACAGGGCCATCAGGAAGGTTAAATGCGCCGAGTCGTGTGTAGTCCTCTGAACACGGCATGAAGCACGTGAGAGGGGTTAGTCCCTAGTATTTCACTTGTGCTGTTAGTGAGAGGAAAGTAGTGGAAGTGAGAGGCAAGGCAAGGGAGCGAGGTCTCTCTCAATCACCCCACGTGGAAGAGCGCTCTACAGAATGCAGTCACGTGAGGTCCCACGTGACTGTGGGAGAGGGCGAGGCCTGGTGGTGACACTGTCCTCCCCTAGCGACCCCCTCCCGAGGGTGGAGGACGGTGGGCCGAGCACCCAGTCCTGCAGACGGAGCTTCCAGGGAACAAAGAGGGGCAGGTGTCGTAGGTGTGTCCCTGGAGGCAGCTTCACTGCGTGGCCGCTGGGTGTCACTGGGAATTCCGGTTTCCCAGGGGAAGGGCCCGTGTCCTGCCGCTAACTGATGTCACTGCCTTTTTAAGATGCTGCCAGGAACCAGCTGTCGTGGAGATTAACCGTGAGCCCAGAGGAGCACTGGGAGCCTTGCAGTAAACACATTCTGATTACATGGCAGCTGTTCTGGTCTAGTCGACCAGGGCTGTGTATCCTGGCCTCTGAGAGGAGACAGGCAAGTGGAGCAGGTCTTGTTCAAGCATCACCGAAGTGGTGTTCCTGGGTGTGCCTGCCAAGCAGATTTGGGGTGATTGGGCTGCTGGGTTCATTCAGCCACCTCTGCTGAGGGTCAGGGACTAGATGCGTATAGAATCAGGGGCGAGCCCCTCTGAGCTGGACAGCAGTGCTGAAATCATTGTTCTAGCTTCTTGTTTTACTTTGTAAAAAGATTTTATTTATTTATTTTCAGAGAGAGGAGAAGGGAGGGAGAGAGGGAGAGAAACATCAATGTGTGGTTGCCTCTCAAGTGCTCCTTACTGAGGACCTGGCCTGGAACCCAGGCATGTGCCATGACTAGGAATCAAACTGGCAGCCCTTTGGTTCACAGGCTGATACTCAGTCCACTGAGCCACACCAGCCAGGGATCTAGCCCCTTGTTTTACAGTGCGGCAATCTGGGGTCCATAGGGGGAATTTTATGTGATTGCAATGTTCTAAGAGACTTGATTGAGGTTGGGGCTTAGTCTCAGGTCAGAGTCGAGGTTCACACAGTAGGTCTCTATGGCTAGTTTGCGGCGAATGTATGGCTAGGGTCATTCTATTTGTCGGTGGGGGTTCAGTCTTTGGTTGCTCTTGCGAGTCCTGTGTATGAGGGGTTGATCTCTTTCTGTGCAGTAACAACCCTAAACACTCTGTGAGAATCCCCCCTGCACCCCTGGGCTCAGCTGTGCTGGAGCTGTCCCACCCCCACATCCCGGGCAGCAGAAAGCCAGGCAGGAGCTCAGACTGCCCTGCCGGTGTGTGTGGCCACCTGGGCTGTGCAAGTCTTGGCTGGAAAGGACCACATCAGGCATCAGAGGCGGGGAGGGGCAGAGGAATCCCGTGGGCAGGTTAAGGTGGTAGGCCTGGGTCTTCTGGGGTCACAACCTTCCTAGGCCAAGTGAGCACGGCACCAGCTCTGCCCAGAGAAAGCGCTGCCTGGGCTGGGGCTGTCTCAGTTGGTGACGGGGTCCGTTGGGAAGCGAGAGGCCTGCATGGGTGACAGTCGAGAGGCCTCCGTCACCTCCATGAAAGGTTCTCATTTCTGTGGTCAGCGATGGAGAGGAGGGGGCCGGCCCGTCCAACATCCACCTCTGCCCCAGCAGTGAGTCTGCCCTGTGGCTCCCACGCCAGAGGAGGGAGGGGCAGTGTCTGTCTGGACTGGAACCAGCCCGTGGTTCTTCTGCCCAGCCCAGTCTGAGGCGGGGCTGGAGACTGACGCCCACGGAGTCCCCGGGCCACGACCAGGGCTGGGTGGCAGCAAGAGGCAGTGAAATGGGGCCACTCATGCTCTTCCACATGTAGAACAGCTGCCTCTGGAGGCAACAAGGGCACTCTCAGAGGGTGGAAGCTTCCTTGGTGGATTTCATTCGTTCATGCATTCATTCATTCACTCATTCATTCACCCATCTAATCATCCATCCAATATTTTGCAAGCATCAAACTCATGCCAGGTGCTGGACTACTTGATATAACTATGAATAAGGTGGAAATGGCCATTGGCCCTTGGGAAATAATGGGAACTATAGGGACAGACTAGTGGGGGCCATGACTAAGACCTGGCAGTCAGAGAAGGCTTCTTGGAGGAAGCCACATTTGAAGCTGAAGCCTGAAGGATGAGGAGGACTTCAGACAGGAGGCAGCCTGTGTGAGGTGCTGGAGAGAGAGCAGCCAGCAGGGGAACCAGTGATGAGCCCGGTGAGGCGGGGCTTGGTGAGGGGCAGAGTTGAGAGTGGGGTGCCTGCATGTGTCGCATGAGGAGGTCTGAGCTCTCATCCCAGGAGCCACAAGGAACCAATGAAGGGCTTTCAGCGAGGCACTAATGTGCTGAGGGGTGCTTCTGCTGGCTTTCCCAGTGGCAGACCTTGAGACAGGGACTTGAGGGCAGCTAGTTTTTGTGGGAGGTGATTCCAGAGAATACTAGCAGGAGAGTGGGGAATTGAAACAGGGAGGGAGTCAGCCAAGAGAGCATGTGTGGTCCAGCGCCACCTCTGTGGGTGCTAGAGCTCAACTCAGCCGAAGAACTCCGGGAGCCAGCACAGAATTTCCTTCAGAGTTGTTGCCCTCAAGGGGAGGGAGCTGGAAAATGTACAGACTGCCTCCACTGGCCACTGACGCCTGTTCCAGGCTGGGTGGGGTGTGGACATTTCCCCCACACCGTGGCCTTCCAATGGGCAGATAGAGTGGGCTGCAGTGGGGGCCTTTGGGCAGAGCTGCGGGGCCGGCTCGGTGTGGGGACCCCGGGGACAGGGGCAGGGTGTTGGTGCCACTGTGGTTATGAGGTGGAGGGACAGGGAGGCGCAGACAGGAGCCTGGAAGTCAGTGAGGTGGCATCAGGAAGGCTTATCCCAGCAATGGATGGTAGCAGCCCAGGCTGGAGAGGCTGTGATTATAGGCGGAAGGGGATGATGTCAGGGTGCAGAGCAGGCTGGCCTTGGTGACAGATGTGGGGGAGTGAAGCGCGCTGGGGGACTCAAAGCCCCTCAGAGCCACAGGGAGCTCCTGCACCTCCCCGGGCACTCCCTCATCTGCGCACTGCTGCTCTTCCCGCACGTCCTCCACTGCTCACACGCGTCTGAGACACTGACAGGCCCCAGTGCAGCCAGGGGCCATAGCCCGGGGCCGTGGTGCATGTGTGAAGGGGGATGAAAGTGCTGAGGCAACCGCTAAAAACACGAACCCGGCTGCCTCCAGTGCCAGTCCCCAGTCTGGAAGAGATCTCTAGGGTGTGTGTGTGTGTGTGTTTGTGTGTGTAGGGATGTGAAAATGAGAGTAGAGCAATCCAGCCAAGCCCCTACCCTGAATGTCCCTGCTCCCTGTATCTTCCATTACGCCCACATCTGTGTCCCATCTGCCCTCATGAGAACAGACGCTCTGTATGGCTTTTTCATTGGCCCCCGGACCAGCTCATGGCAGGTCCTCAGTCTGCTGAATGGTGGAGCTGTGAATGGTCCCTCCCTAGGATGCTGCTTCACGTCAGGGTGGAGGGAGGTGCCAGGGGGACAGTGGATTGGTGACTCTAACGACAAGGGCCCCCAAAGGTGGGTGGGATGTGGTTGGAAAAGGGGATGGGGTGTTGCTGCAGGGAGGGGGGACAGGATGGGGCGGTGTGACCAACCAGGGTTTGTAGTTACCAGCACTAGAGCCCAAGGCTGGATGAAGTGAGTAGGAAAAGAAACCAGAGACGGATGGGAGGCGGTGTGGGTGCCCGGCTCCCTCCAGCCCCAGCTGCGGTGCCTCTGAGGTCCGAGTCCCTCATTGGCTCTGGTTGCCTGCAGCAGAGACTTGCCCGCTGATGCACATTTTAGGGCCCTCGCCCCTTCTCTGGTTCTTCCCCTCCCCCTCCTGGAGCTTCCTGGGACCGCCTCCTACGCAGGTGGCTGCACGCCAGCAGACCCAGCTGTGTGTCCTTTCCTCCTTACAGGAGAGGCTAGGGGAAGAAGAACCAGGCATCCTCAGCTCCTGGGTGGGAGGAGTGCATGCTCTGGTTCCCACCAGGACTCCTAGGTGGCGGCGTGTCACCAGGGTCCCAATGGGAAACTGTCTCCATCTGTCCGAGCTGCTGTAGCGAAGTCCCACAGACTGGGTGTCTTCCCAACAACAGACTTTATTTCTCACAGTTCTGGAGGCTGGAAGACCAAGATCGGCGTGCCAGCAGACTCAGCAGGCCGCTCCCTGTTCACTGATGGCGCCTTCTCGCTGTGCCCTCACATGGTGCAAAGGGCAAGGGGTCTCGCTGGGGCCTCTTTTGTAAGGGCAGTGATCCCATGTACTCTCCTCCCGAGGCCCCACCTATAACACCGCTGAGGGGGCACATCCAGACTGTAGCAGAAGCCCATGGGATATTCAAATGATAATAATTTGGGGGGGGGGTGTTTAAAGGGCCCATCTACAAAGGTGTAGGTGCGGTGGGGAGGCATTAGGGACAGTGCAGGGACTCGGGATTCATTGCTGTAGAGCTGTTCCCGCCCAGAGGTCTGAAGGCACGAGGGGAAGGGCGGTGCCTGGAATCCAGTGAGAAAGAGAGGGCCAAGCAGGGATCCCTGGAGAGGAAGAGGGACACAGCCACCCCAAGGCCACCTCACTGAGAGACACTGAGGGGAGTAAATGCCCAACATCTGCCCCCTCTGCTCCCCCATCCCGTGCCCAGTGACAGAGTCAGACAGGGCAGCCCCGGGGCCAGAGCAGGGCGGAGCTGCGCGGAGCAGGGCGCAGACAAGACCCCAGGGGCAAATGGAAGAGGTCTGGTAAAGTGGGGAATCCCCAACAAATGAGGGGCCTCAGGTGTGACAAAGTGTCTCAATGTCCACGTGGGGCAGAAACAAAGATGTCACATTGAATTTTGAGTTAGGGCTGAGGGCTCTGAGCAGCCCCTCAACAGAGGTGAGCCCTTCCTTCTCCTTGGTCACTTCCCGCTGGTTCCCCAAGAGCCAGCCTTTCTGAGCCCTCTGGTCCTTTCCAAAGCCGAGCTTGGGGTGGAGCCCAGGACTTAAGGGCACCTGGCTCTGCCACTAACTGCGTAACCATAGCAGTTAGGCAGCTGACCTCTCAGGACCCTTTCATAGCAATGACCTTCTAGAAAAGCTCCTGGCACCCTGAGAAGGGAGTAAAACAAAGACTGTCCTTTTGGGGAAACCAAGGCTCAGGGAGCAGAGGGACTTGGTGGAGGTCACTGACCCTGTGGGCACTTCCCTGAGCCAAGTCTGCCGCTGCCCTGGGGTGGCAGGGGAGAGGGTGGTGATAGCTCCCACCCAGGTTTATTTCCAGTTAGCGCGCCTCCGCCGGCATGAATTTTCACCATTTCTCTTCTGCGCGCGCGCGCGTGTGTGTGTGTGTGTGTGGCTGTGACAGAAACACGTTAAGAGCGGTGGTTTTAAGCTGGCTTTCAGAGCTTGCCAGTCCCTCCTGCCCCACTGCAGGGCTCAGGGCCGGTGTCACTTTGGGACTTTGGACCCAAGGGGTCCACATAAACCTCAGGAGGCTCAATTTATAGGGAGTTTCGAAGGGAGTCGTCAGGGCTGTGCTGCCGCCCTGAGCCCCTCTGACCCCAGCCCCGCACAGCCCAAACCCAGCATGTCTAGGAGACTGCTCGGAACCCCACCACCCTGTTCTGAGGCCTGCGTCCCAGGCCCAGGAAGTGAAGATCGTTTCATTTGACATCCGACCCCGAGGCTCTGGCGTTTACCGCATACCAGGCCGGGAAACCTCCGACACCACCTTCTTCGTTCAGCCCGTCAGGTAGGCTCTGTGCGAGTCAGAGCTTCCAAACTGACTGCCCCAGATCCCTACGGCCCGCAGAAGACAGCCCCTAGATGAGACACGTGCTGTAGTCCCCCTAGTCCTCACTCCCCACCCCGCTCCGTCGTCTCCCAGCAGGCAGCCGAACGTCCATTGCCACCTATCACCAAATCTGGGCTGCTGTTTCTCAAATAGGAGAGCTACGGGGAAAGTGAAATATTTTGGGTCCCCACATTTTCAATGAAAGTGCCGCTGGGGTACCCCGTCCCACTCTGTAGGGTTGCTAGAGCAGAAGTTGATCTCCAGGGCTGCGTTTGGTCCCCACGCCGTCCTCTGCCACACTACCACCATCATAGTTGTCATCACGCACATTTATTGGTCCTCTGGCAGGTTGTGTGCACAATGAGACAGGTCACCAAGGAGGCAAAGGAGGGGGGCAAGAGGACGGTGGATAGGGCCGCTGGGGACAGAGGGGTCAGACCTACCATGACGGGCGGCTCACTGTGTTATAAAAAGCTGCGAGGGAAGCTCTTCAGTGACACCGAGCAGCCTGGAGGGGACGGCCTCCTGTCCTTTTGTGCAGCGCCTGACCGAAGCCCGTGTGGCCGCGACTGCAGTGCCTGGTCCAGCACCAGCTCCTTTCCCGGGCTCAGGGACATTGCAGAGCTATGTCCGTTTGGACAGGGAGACCCAGGGCTGGCCTGTAAATTCAGCCACCTCACTGAAGAAAAAAGGCATCCGTGTCCCATCTGTCTAGTGGGGGCAGGGAGATAGAGGGGCCACGGCTGCCTGGGTGAGGACCCCTTCAGGCCAGGCACACAGGCCCCCTCCAGACCCCCCATTGTCACCATACCGCTCCACTCCGGTTTCCAGGAGGCTCCCCCAGAAGCGGCTGGGGAGCGTAATCCAGGCAGGTTCCCCCTGTCAGGTGAGGCAGGCATTTGGCGTCATAGAAGAATTTCAGCCTGCCGTGGTTCAGGCTACACTCCACCTTTTGAGAGCCAGACTGCGGAGTCCGGTCGCAGGTGCCAAGAAGATCATCATCCCAGCCGTTGTCTGCATCCCAGACCTGTACCCTTAGGGGCCCCCCTGTGGACAGGAGCACGTCCCCAAAGTCCAGCCGTGTCTTCCACTGGGGGTTGTTATCATTCCACACTGTGCCCGTCCTCAGCTCCTGGCCTCCAAAGAAAACCTTCAAATAGGCGTCCGTGGCAGTGAATGTGTCTCCCCACAGACCTGTTGCCTGGAAGTCCCTAACCTCTAGCCGGGCCAGGCCCCTGTGCCGGGGACAGCAGCCCTGGCTGGTGACCGCCGAGCTGTGGCACACACACTGGCAGGGGTCGCGGTGGCTCTTCTGCTGCCCTGGGGGGCAGGGCCGGCTGCAGTCCCGCCAGCGGGCCCTGTGTGTCACGTACTGGCTGACGGCCCGCTGCAGCGCCTCCCGCCGGGGGTCCTGTCTCCTCAGCAGCACATGCAGGGGCTCCAGGGTGTAGTCCACCAGACCGGGTTTGTCCTGCAGTGAGGCCACCCAGGCTGTGAATTGCTCAGGCCCAGCGTGGTTCCCGAACAGCATGTCAGGCACGGAGGTGTGGTGGCCGCCTACAACCTCCAACCGTCGCTCCCGGTAGGCCTGGTGGAAGGAGGTTGTCATCTTGCTCTGCTTCTTCTTCTCCTCACAGGCCTTGAATTCCGCCGAGGAGCTGGCATGGCCACCTATGCTGACCTCGGCCTCAACGGACAGGCAGTCCCCTACCCCGTCGGCCGTGAGCCCGTCCAGGGTCAGCTCGCAGGTGCGCAGGGCAGTGATGGCAGAGATCCTGCCCCCCAGCTCCATGGAGCGGATGAAGTGGGTGCCGTAGTTGGAGATGAGTCTGAGGTAGTCGGGCTGGGTGGAGGCATTGAAGTGGGGGGGCAGGTCCCTGAGGGCCTTCTTGAAATCAGGGTGCAGTGGTGGAGAGTGCACCAGGTGAGAACTGCAGGGTTGGGGAGAGAAAAACATCAGGTGGACCCAGCAGCGGGGAGTCTCTGCCCCAGTCTGTGAGTCCCCCAAGGTTGCCCAAGGTCACTTGTAAGCACAGAACTAGGCCTGGACCCAGTAAACCCCCTCTGGCTATAGCCCTTCAGTGACCTAGCTACTTTGTTGAGCCATTTTCACTTTTCCTTTTCAAAATAAAGATTTGTCTTTCCTTTTTGTTTTCCAATGATAAAAGCAATGCCACTGCACTGATGGTAACCCTTTGGCTTTGGACCCAGTCCGGTGGCCTTTGTTTATCCCCTTGATTGGGCCCCACATGCCTGGGCTCCTGACGTCCCTGGCCATGCAGGCGGGAGGTGCCTTGTCTCACTGTGGGGGACATGTGGCCTTCCAGTGTGGGAAGTCAGGGCAGGTGACTCGGGGTTGCCCTTGGAGACCATGCATTTCTCAGGTGTGGGGCCTAGGTCCCTGAGGGCTGGGGCAGTGACTGCTCTTGCTCAGCTGGAACTGTGGTCCCAGTTCCCACCTCAGAGCTTGACAAGGTAGGCATGACTGGACAGAAGGAGGCCCGGCGATGGGAGGGACCCAGCCAGGTCTCCTCCCACAGAAGGCTGGCAATGCCTAGGAAAGAGGGGCCGGGTGCTCCATAGGCCTGAAGACACCGGGCTGGGGCTCTCGGCACAGCCTTGTCTCCTCTCTCCCTGTTTCCTCCCTGGGCTCTTCCCCATTGGGGCTGCAGGGTGCTGGGCGCCCTGGTGTGTGAGAACCCGGGCTGTGGTTTCCTCCTGGTGGAAGCAGCCTCGAGTCCCCACTCTGCCACTCCAGGACTCCCAGGCCACCCAGAATTCCCCACAACTTTTTGTGGCCCCCTCTGCCACCACCCCATGCGCTGACCTGTAGAGGCGACACTCCACTGAGTCGGTGCTGAAGCTGTACTTGTCCTGTTGGCTTTTCTGGGCCGCAAAATTGGCCTCCTTGGAATGTGAGCCGGCCACTGCTACACGAGCATTGGAGCTGGGCTTGGGATTTACTTCCAGCCCTGCCCGCCAGTCATTGTGGATGCTGGCAGCCGCATCCTTGGCCACATCCTCTATGGAGCTGGTCTGGGCCTTGGCCACATGGCGCTGGCAGACCGAGCTGTAGGCGCGCCAGTCAGTGAGCGCCAGGGGCAGGCGCTGCAGGGTGTTCTGTAGGCTGTTGCGGCAGAGGGTGCAGGTGCCGTCGGGCCTCAGAAAGTGCAGTGTGTCCACCAGGAAGGAGCCTGAGCGGCGGAGGCTGGTCACATCCACGCCCTCCCCTGCCAGCCACGAGCCAGGCACGAACTTGAGCTTACGCCGGCACTCGGACCGTGCGGCAGTATAGCAGGGCGCAGGGGCAGGCGTGGGCAGCAGCAGGAGCAGGATGCCCAAGAGGAACACACAGGTGGCCATGGAGCTGTGGAGACAGGGGGTGTTTGGGCTCCAGGAAGCTGGGGGTGCAGAGGCATGGAGAATGGCTGACCTTTCCCCACGACTGTGGGTGAGCAGGGCACATACAATGGGGAAGGAATGAGGTAGCTCTTAAGTCACTGAGTGCCAGAGCTGGAGTGGCCTTCACAAACATGGCTGCTTCCCATACTGTACAAATGGGCCTAGAAAGGAGGTCACATAGCTAGAAGGAGCCCCTTACTAGGATTTCACTATTTAAGGCTTACTGGGGATGCGGATTGATGGCTCTGTCCCCACGGTGGCTGCTGGTGGGGAGGGGCTCTGTGTGCACAGGAGGGGAACAGAGTGTAGCTGGAGCAGATTTTGGAACGGACCTGGAAACTCCGGAGAAGACTGGATTCTGGGGAAGTACCATTCTGGGCCCGAGGACAGCCATGCTTTCCACACTAGACCTCCCTCGTTCCCTCTGTTTCCCAGTAAGTCTTTAACGTAAATGGAGAAGAAATGAGGTTGTGCATCCTTGTTGTTCTCCCGTTTTCCATTTGGGGGAAGTCTAGAATAAAAGCTGTCCATAGGCTATGCCCTTAGACCCTGTGTGGGGAGGGGCCTTCAAGTTTGCTCTCCAGACCTCCTGATGCCCAGGTCTCCTCGCTGGCCTTCCCTGCTGGGCTCTGTGGAACCGTGGCATGGCTACCAGCTACCTTTTGCCCACTCTCAGACAACGATTAGAAGGTTCTTTGCCATTTGAAGTGGCCCGGAATCTCCCCTGGGCCTGTTTATGATCTGGAGTCTCCTCTCTCTGCCTCTGTGCACACTGAGCTCCTGGGAGGCTGTCCCACTCCGGCCCCTGCCCCTGCCCGGGCCAGCCGCTTCTCTGAGCTGCAGGCACTGCGGAGGGCGGGAACTTCCCTGTGTTCTAGCTGGCCTTCTGTGCTGCACCCGAAGGAGTGACCTGACTGGTGACTAGCGTGGCAGTCCCAGGGCGGAAAGTGGGCTATAAAGAGAGTCTTTCAAAGGCTCTTGGATTATCCCATTCAGGAGGCCAGCTCGGTTCCTATCCTTAATCAGAGGAACTCAGTCTCCACCTTGGCCCTCATCCTTTTATCTCCCAGGAAGCCTGTTTCCTTTTTTCTTAGGACTGTCAAGATTTTAAGGGGTCTTAGAGCTTTGTATTCTAACCTCCTAATTTAGTATAAGAGTACACCGAGGCCCAGAGTCAGTGCGAGGCTGCCGGTGAGCACAGTGACAGCGCGTTGGAGCCCAAGTCTCCTGACAGCACTTCCTGCCCCACCGGGCTCTGCCTCCTGAGGAGCAGCCATGCTCCCAGGCCCTCTGTCCCCGCCCGGGGACCCCCAGCCCCCCTGGACCCCTGCTTCCCCCGTACCTGGGGTCCCGCGTCGAGCCGCCCCACACAGACACCGCCTCTCAGCACGGGAGGCTCCCGAAGTGGTGGAGTCAGCCCCCCAGGCAGGCTCACCGCACTGCTCATCACCGGGCCACCGTTCATATCACCTCCACTTCCTGCCCTGCCCCCAGCTGTGGTCACCAGTCCCTCTCACTCTCCGCCCTCCCACCAGCACCCACCCTGTCCTCACCTTCTCATCCGGCCCGCTGACAGCCCTCAGGAAGGGAACCGTGAAGGCCAGAGGCTCGTTCTCCATGCAGAGCAGCCTGGGATCTGGGGGCCTGGGGCAGACAGGGAGGCTGAGCGTGGAGTGACACAGGGGCCTGAGGACTCCCGTGTACAACTCTGGTGTTAACAAACAGGCCGGCAGGGGTGAGTTCCCTGCTTCTGACCCACAGCCCGGCAGGGGTGAGACCTAAGAGGCAGCACAGGGAAGGAACTTGGAGCATGCGGGCTTGGGCCAGCTCAGTTGTGCACTGGCTGTGTGGTCCAGCAAGACTCTTTAGCCTCTCAGCGCCTCAGTTTCCTCAGCTCAGAATAAGAATAACAATAGTGTAGACCCCACAGGTTGTGAAGATTTGGGGGTTACTATGTGTGAAGTGCTCAGAATAGTGCCTGGCCCTCAGCCAGTGTTGCCACATGCGGCCATTCCCTCCTTCCTGAGCAGCGTGTATGTGTCTGGGGAATAAACATTGTTCAGGCCTCCTTGCCCACTTCCTGCCCATGGCTACACCCCAGCCCTGCCCAGGTTCTAAGCCCCAAACACGAACCCCAGCACAGGGTCTCCTGGCCTGTCATGTGAACAGAACCTGTGGCCATACTGGTCCTACCCCCTTCCCAGCCTTGTCCTGTGGCTGTGGCCACAGGGTGAGTGGGTAGACATCTGTGGGACCCTGCTGGGGAGAGATATATTGCTGGCCCAGGGTCATCTTCATTGAGGTCATGGTGGGTAATGTTTCATGGTCATGGTGGGTAATGTTTCCATGGGTTGATTGACTCACAGGACAACTTCTGGGGGGCAAAATCACACTGATCTGAGGTGGGGACAGCTGATAAAGTGGGGAACTGTTGTCACAGCTTTACCCTCCAACTGCGCCAGTGATGGGAACAATAGCCACAGACCCCAGACAATATGTGACGCCCTGAGGTGGTTCACACCTTGAGTTCACGTCCCCCTTGTGTTCCCTGCTGTTACGGGAAGAGGGACTGACACTGCCTCCTCAGCCCTGACCCATCTCCCCCACCCCCAGGGTCCCCCGCCCTCTCCCAGAAACTGTGGCCTCCTGACCCCCTTCTAGTTCCTACCCAGGGCCTGACTCAGATGCCCGCACTGTGAGGAGTGCTGTTCTGATTGCTCAGAAGACCAGTTTGAGGGGCGTGGAGACTCCACAAGACATCTGTAGGAAGAGAGAGGTGAGGTGGAGGGAGCAGGCTCCAGTCCCAGCTGTGCTGAGAACATGCAGCGTGACTTGGTGTTAGAGTTCCAACCTCTTTCTAAGACAGTTTCCTCATCTATGAAATCAAAGGGAGGACCTTGGGATTTCTAAGAATCCTTAGATTCTAAATGCTGAAGAGTGCATTCAGCAGGTTTTGCGTGTGTGTGGAGGAGCTCACCTCCACATGCTGTGGGCAGCCCATTGGAGGGCAGGGATGGCACCGAGCAGCAGCCGCTGGTCTTGGCCCACCCGCGGTGGGGCCGGGTACTGAACTCTGCTCCCAGCACAGCTTTTCCTCGGAGATGCAAGTTTCAATGGCCAGATCTCATCTAATGGTTTATTAACAACTTTACTGAACTATAACTCACAAGTGCATTGTACGATCAGTGGTTTTTCGTGTATGCACAGAACTGCGCACCCAGCATCACAGTCCGGTGCAGATCATTTTCACCTCTCACCGAGGAAACCCTGTGCTCACTGGCGGCCCTCCTCACCTCCCACGCTGATCCGCTTTCTGTCTCTGAGCTCCTGTTCCGGACGCCGCATGTCCACTGGAGTACGTAAGATGTGAACTTCTGTGTCTGGCTCATTTGACACAGTATGTTCAAGGTTGATCCAGTTACAGCATCTGTCAATACATTATTCCTTTTCACGACGGGACAACATGCGATGTCCTGAACGCACCCCTCTGTTTATCCACTTATCAGCGTACGGATGTTCTCGCTGTTTTCACTTTCTGCCTATTAAGAGCAATGCTGCCATGACCATCGTGTACAGTTTTGTGTGGACACAGGTTTTCACTTCTCATAGGTAGATGCAGGGAGTAGAACTGCAGAGGGTCAGCGGGGTGTAACGTGGTGCTGTACTGCGTGGCCGCACCACGTTACACCCCTCCCACCAACATGAGGTTATGCTTGCCCCACCTCCCTGATACCGCCTGACGTTTTGATTATTGACATTCTTGTGTGTGAAACCGTATCTCGCTGTGGTTTTGATTTGAACTTCCCCCGTGGCTAATGACATCTCCTCTTTGGAGAAATGTTTATTCAAGTCCTTTGCCCATTTTAAATTGGATTGTCTTTTATTTGTTGATTTATAATAGTTCTTTATATGTTTTAGATTCTAGACCCTTATCAGATATATAATTTACAAATATTTTCTCCTATCTTGTGAGTTCTTTTCACTCTCTTGATGGTACCCTTTGAAGCACAAAAGTTTTTAATTTCAATAAAGTCCAGTTAACCTATTTTTTCTTTTGTTGCTTTTACTTTTAATGTCATATCCAGGAAGTTCTTATCTAACCCAAGGTCATGAAGATTTACTCCTGTAATTTCTTCAAAGAGTCTTGTAGTTTTAATTCTCACATTTAGGTCCATGGTCCACTTGAAGTTTATTTTTGTGTCTGGAAAGGAGTCCAACCTAATTATTTTTCATTTGGATATTTTACACACACACACACACACACACACACACACACACACACACACTCTTAAGGTTATGAAATATTTACTCTTCACAGAAAAGCTCCGTGGACAGAACGCACAGGAAGATAGCAATCGGGACCGTAGCTACTTACATGCTGCATATCTAATTCATAAGTAATGACATGAACTGTAATCAAAAAGGCCCCTCAACAAAACAAGTGTTCAGAGCATGATTGTCATGGGTGTCTGAGGGTCCGAGTGGCCCTCACGGGGTGCTCCCTCCCCCTGCAGCCATTCTTCATCCCTCCTCTGCAGGTCTGCGAGGCTTCGGGCTCCTTCCTCCTCACCGCCCCCCGTCCGGCGACTCACCGGGGTTGTGTTCGAGCTTTTGCCTCCAGTCTCACAGGAGAGTTTCTTCTGTTTTTCCATTTTGTGGCAGAGTTTTTAGAAATTTGAGACTCAGTTTTTGTAGTTGAGTAGATTTTTAACTGCTGAGTTCATGCCTTCAATAGTTATAAACTCTATTCAGCTTTCTGTTTTTTTTTTTTTTCCTGGTATCAGTTTTTGACAACTTACATTTTTCTAGGAACTCTTTTAGTTTTTCCAAAATATCACACATGTGGGTATGATGTTATTTACCACAGTTTCTCTCTTTAAAAAGAAATCTTCCTGAGTCACTAACGTCTCATTTTTAATTACAGATATTTAAAATTATTATTTGTCTCTTTTGTCTCAATCAATCTCACTGAAGATTCTTGTATTTTTTAAAAGATTTTTTATTTATTTATTTTTAGAGAGAGAAGGGAGGGGGAGAGAGAGAGAGAGAGAGAGAAACATTAATGTGTGGTTGCTGGGAGACATGGCCTGCAACCTAGGCATGTGCCCTGACTGGGAATTGAACCTGCGATGCCTGGTTCGCAGCCCGCGCTCAATCCACTGAGCTACACCAGCCAGGGCTGATTCTTGTATTTTTATATTTTATTAATTTTCTCAAAGAACATGTTCTCGGCTTTATCGATCCTCTATTACATCATTATTTTCCATTTTATTTATGTATTTTTTATTTAAAAAATTTCCATTATAGTTGACATTCAGTATTTATTAGTTTCAGGTTTGCGTTATAGCGGTGAGACATTTATATGACATACAAGTGGTCCCCTGCTAAGTCTAAAGCATGCCTGGAACTGTGCATAGTTATTCTATCTTCCATTTTCTTCATTTCATTCTTAGCTTTTTATTTTCTTCTTTTTCCTATATCCTTTTGGCTTCTTCTATTGTTCCAACTTCTTGAGCTGGATCTTTAGCTTATTAACTTTGTCTTTTTTTTAAATTGATGTGTGACTGCCATAGAACATTAGTGTGTGTACAACATAATAATTCAATATTTGTTTATATTATGAAATGACCACCGTAGGTCTGGGAACATCCATCACCACACATAGTCACACAATCTTTTCCTTGTTAGGAGCTTTTAAGATCTACGTAGAACTTTCAAATGTACAATACAATGTTATTAACTACGGAGGCCATGCTGTCCACTGCATCCTCCTGCTTTATCATTTTGTTAGCTGGAAGTTTGTACCATCTGACCCACTTCACCCGTTTCACCGGCCCCTGACCCCTGCCTCTGGCAGCCTCCAGTTTGCTTGTTACGTCACGGCCTTGTTTGCTCTCTTGTGAGATTCTGCAGGTGAGTACTGGTCTCTGACCTATTTCACGCAGCACGGTGTCCTCAGGGTCCATTCGTGTTTTCGTAAGTGGCAAGATTTTCTTTTTCTTCATGGCCGAACAATCCTCCATTGTGTATGTGTGTGTGTGTACACAGGTGTCTGTGTGTACATGTAACACATATGTGTGCCACATTCTCTCCGTTCATCCGCTGAGGGACACTGCGGTTTTCACATCGTGGTTATTATAAATAATGTTGCAATGAACATGGGGGTGCACACGTCTTCTCAAGTTTGTGGTTTCGTTTTCTTTGGATAAATACCCAGAAGTGAAGCTGCTGCATCAGTCTTTCTTCTTTTTTTAATGTAAGCAGTTAAGACTCTACATTTCTCTAAGAATCTTTTTAATGGCATCTATAAATTTTTGGTATGAAGCATTTTCATTATTGCTGTTTCCTAATATTTTCTAAATTCCCTCATGACTTTTCTTTGGCTTCTGAGTTGTTTTTTTTTTAAGTATGTGTTTTACATTTTAAGAAAATGGAATTTTAAATGCTGTCAGCTATTAATTTCTGACATGGGTACACTGCAGTCAGAATTTGTCTGTGTGATAACCATTCTTTGATGTATGTTGAAATTTTCTCTATGGTCTACTAAATGTTCAGTTTTGTAAATGCTCCTGTGTACCAGAGAAGAATAATTTTATTCTATAATTTAACATATTTTTTGTTTTATAATTTGCTAAATTTTGAGTGCAGGGTTCTATGTACAAATCTATGGTCTTTTGCCCCGGGTGGGTCTGGGCGGCTCAGTGGATGGGAGCATTGTTACGCACACCCAAAGGTGGCGGCCTCGGGCAGGTGTGGGAGGCCACTGGTTGGTGTTTCTCTCTCACCCACGTCTGTGTGCCTGTCTGTCTTTCTCCCTTCCTCTCTCTCTGCAATCAACACACCCATCCTTGGGGGAGGATAAAAAAAATCCATGGGCTTCTGATAGATTCATCACTGAGAGAATCATGTTAAAATCTCTCATTGTCAAAATAGATTGTCCCAGAGCTATACATTTGCCCCTACAGCTAGAGTTCCGTCAACTTTTGCTTTATGTTTTGAGGCTGTTTTATTAAACAAGTTCAACATTGTTTTGTCTCCCTGGTGAATTAAACTCTTCATGTAGTAACCGTTTTAACCCCAAATAATGAAATTTTGTCTCATGTTGATAGAGCTATCCTAACTTTCTCTTTTTGGTTATTATTTTTAGCTATGGTAAAATACACACAGCATAAAACTTAACATCTTAATAATTTTTAAGTGTACCAACATTCTTTTGATGAGTACTCACTCGGGAGATTTCTATCTTCCTTTCACAATCCCTGTGGCGTGCTGTCAGTGGGCCTCTATTAAACGTGATTAATTAGATTTTGCTTTGTCATCTAGTCTAACTATCAGAATAACTTGGGTATTATATCCGTTTACATTTATTGTGATTACTGAACAATTAGTGCTTCTTTCTTTCTTTTTTTTAAAGATTTTATTTATTTATTTTTAGAGAGGGAAGGGAGGGAGAGAGAGAGAGAGAGAAACATCAGTGTGCGGTTGCTGGGGGACATGGCCTGCAACCTAGGCATGTGCCCTGACTGGGAATCGAACCTGCGATGCCTGGTTCACAGCCCGCGCTCAATCCACTGAGCTATACCAGCCAGGGCTTAATTAGTACTTATTTCTACTAGCATATGTTATTTTTCCCCCTTTTCTTGCTTTTTCTGTATTTTCCCTACTCTGTTCTTCTTTTAGATTTACTGAACTTTTAAATAAATACATTTTTTTTTCTTTCTAACCGTTTAGAATATAACATCTTCCTGGTTCTTTAGTGAGTACCCATAAAAATGCTAACATTCCTTCTTAGCAAGGTCTAAAGTTGTTTACTATGGTTCTCCTTTCCAGGGATACTTAGAATGCTATTGACTGATGTCGCCTTTCTCATTCTGAGGGTTACTCTCGTCCAGTATTTGAGTTCTAGCATACTTTTCCTCTACGCAATTAGTCATGGGTGCTATTACTTAAATCAGTCAGTATTCGCTTATATTTAGCCACATGTTTTCCCATGTTTTTGATCATTATTCTTTCACCTCTGAGTTTCTTTCGGGGATGATTTTCTTTTTTTCTTAAAGCACATGCATTAGAGGTACTTTCAATGGGTGTCTCCAGCAGCAGCATTCACTCGTAGTTGCTGTTGGCCCGAAACATCTTTATTTCACCTTTGGTTTTGAATCACAACTTTATTGATTGACACTCTGAAGCTGTTGCCAGTCGGCACCTCTAAAAATGTCTTTGAAGCCAGCTCGCTGGTTCTAGCTTCCATTATAGCTGTTGTGTAATTGCCGTTCCTCTACAGAGAATGTGTTATCCTTTGAGAAGAGGGACTGTTACTAAGATCTTTTCATTTCTCTTCCGGCCAAGATGGAGGCATAGGTGGACGCACCATGCCTCTGCACACAACCAAGATAGGGACAACAACAATTTAAAAACAATAACATCCAGAACTGACAGAAAATGGATCTGAATGGAAGTTGGACAACCAAGAAGTTGAAATAGACCTGTTCATCCAGACTGGTAGGAGGGGTGGAATCGGCAGACAGGTGCGGACCATGGAGAGGAGAGCAGAGAGAGTTGGGACCGGGCATGGAAGGCATCTGGGGGTGCGTAAGGCATCTGGGGCACGCAAGACTGCAGCCAGTGGACCCTGAGTGTGCAAGCAGCAGCTGGCAGACCCCGGCTGAGGGGTGGTAACTGGCAGACCCAGGGAGGCGGCGATTGTAAAGCAAGGCACTGAGTGCAACCCAGGATCCCAGCGCTGGGAAATAGAGCCTCAGGGCACTGATTGAGGACACCTGTGGGAGTTGAGGCACATGGAGAGACACCCAGCCTCACAGGAGAGGTCCTTGGAGGGCCCCACGGCATGCACCAGCCCACCCACAGGGGAATTGGCACCAGAGGGGCCCAGTTTGCTCGAGGGAAGCAGCAGAAGGGACTGAGGTCCCATGGAGAATGGAGCAAGTGCCATTGTTCCCTCTTGAGCCCGCCCCCACATACAATGTCACAACCCAGCGACGGGGTGTCTGGCCTGGTGAACACCTAAGGCTTCACCCCTCACCGTAACAGTCGCAACCAGACCCCCTCCCCGCAAAAAAAAAAAAAAAAAAAGGAAAAGAAAAGAGAGGTGGTTCAAACAGAAGAACAAATCAAAGCCCCAGAACCCATCCTTTTAAGCGACCAAGAGATAGCCAACCTATCACATGCACAGTTCAAAGCACTGGTGATCAGGATGCTCACAGAATTGGTTGATTTTGGTCACAAATTAGATGAAAAAATGAAGACTACACTAAGTGAAATGAAGGAAAATGCACAGGGAACCAATAGCGATGGAAAGACAGCTGGGTCTCATATCAATGGAGTGGACCAGAAGGAAAAAAGAAACAACCAAACAGAAAAGAATGAACAAATAAGAATTCAAAAAGATGAGGAGAAGGTTAGGAACCTCCGGGACATCTTTAAACATTTCCAACATCCGAATTATAGGGGTACCAGAAGGGGAAGAGGAAGAGCAACAAGTGGAAAACTTATTTGAACTAATAATAAAGGAGAACTTCCCCATTCTGGCAAAGGAAATGGACTTCCAGGAAGTCCAGGAAGCTCAGAGAGTCCCAAAGAAGCTGGACCCAAGAAGGAACACACCAAGGCACATCATAATTACATTAGCCAAGGTAAAAATGAAGGAGAGAATCCTAGAAGCGGCAAGAGATAAGGGGACAGTCACCTCCAAAGGAGTTCCCATCAGACTGTCAGCTGATTTCTCTAAAGAGACCTTACAGGCAAGAAGGGGCTGGAAAGAAGTATTCCAAGTCATGAAAGGCAAGGACCTACATCCTAGATTGCTCTATCCAGCAAAGCTTTCATTTAGAATGGAAGGGCAGATAAAGTGCTTCCCACATAAGGTCAAGTTAAAGGAGTTCATCATCACCAAGCCCTTATTATATGAAATGTTAAAGGGACTTATCTAAGAAAAAGAAGATAAAAAAAGTGTATAATAAAATGACAGCAAACTCACAATTATTAACAACCACACCTAAAACAAAACCAAAAGAAACTAAGCGAACAACTAGAACAGGAACAGAACCACAGAAATGGAGAGAACACATGGAGGGTTAGCAACAGGGGAGTGGGAGGAGGAGAGGGGGGAAAAGGTATGGAGAATAAGTAGCATAGATGGTAGGTAGAAAATAGACAGGGGAGGGCAAGAATAGAATGGGAAATGTAGAAGCTAAAGAACTCATGACACATGGACATGAACTAAAGGGGGAAATGTAGGTGGGAGAGGGTGTGCAGGGTGGAGGGGAGTGAAGGGGGAAATGGGACAACTGTAATGGCATAATCAATAAAATATATTTAAAAAACCTTTTCATTTCTGATTTCCTGAAAATTTACTGCAAACTATGTGTCTAAATATGAATCGCCTTTTTCACTTTTTATTTACATATTTGCTAAAAACTATGACAGATTCAACCACCACTGAAATGAAATGACATAAGTGAAGCACTTCAGTCTCAGTTGTCCCACGGACCAGTGTTTCCCCAGGCACGTGGCACTCGTTAATCTGATAGTGCTGTTTGAAGGCGAGGCCCCTCTAAGCTGTCAATCATCTTCACAATCGGTGGTGATTTTCTCCATTCTCAAGGGAGCTGCCTTCTTGAATTTCCAGTGCTGTTTTCCCAAAGACTATTCCCAGATTTTGCGACCCAACTCTGCTGCAGTGATGAATTTTTGGACATGGTTTGTCTTAAAACTTCATAATTCTATAACTTTGTATCTTAACTTATAGCAAATACTTATTTTAATATACAGCTAGGAAAAATTATTTGCATGCTTATAAAAACCAGAGGAAGAAAAGCTTACTTGAGAGGTAGGGTTGGGTTGGAGGTGGAGTGTAAGCATTTCTGAGTTCCCCTAAGATGTCTGGGCCACTGTGGTAGTCTTCTTTGCTCAGTGCGATGACTTTTAATCTGAGACTTGTAGCACCCCTGGGTGTCTCCAGATGTCTCCAGAGGTGTAAATTGCTTTTAATTCGTCCTGTTTGGGATTTGTTCTTCCTGAATCCGAGTATTCACGTCTTTCATCATTCTGGAAAACATCTTGACCCTTCTTGCCCTTTCATATATTCTGTCTCCCTCATTCTCTCTCTTTTTGCCTTTCAGAAGGCCAATTAGGAGTATTTTCTACTTTTTGTCTCTCTGCACTGTTTTCCCTGTTATTTTCTCCAGTTCTTTGTTGTAATTCACTGATTCTTGCTTTAGCTATGTGTAGTCTGCTGTTTAATCCACCCACTGAGTTTTTAATTTAGGTAATATATTTACCAAGATACAAAAACCAAAACAATATCAAAAGGAATATAGTGAATAATCTTGCTCCTGTCCCTTTCCCATCCGCCGCATTCCAACTTACCTCCACAGTTGCCCCCTCTTTTTCTTTTTCTGTTTTGGGTTCTTTGGGGTCCTCTCAGAAGTTTTTTTGCACAAATATAATCTCATACTAGCATACATGTCTGCTTATTTCCTCCTTTACTCACACAAAAGGAAGCATATTTTACATCTTGCTTTGTATTTTGGCTTTGTTATTAAGTAATATAGTTTGAAGATCCTTCCATATCAGCAAATAGAGAGTTTCCTCACTCTTTTCTTTCAACTGGTTGCCTAGTATTTCAGTATTTCAAAATATGGGAGAAATATTTATTTGGCCAGCCTTTTACTAATGGACATTTGAGTTATTTATAGTCTTGCTCTCACAAACAATGGTGCAATTAACTCTTTTGTTGGGTCAGAACTTGATGCATGCTCACTTTCATTATAAATTACATGTATACACACATATATACACACATTACACATGTGACATGTAGGCATATATATGTATTATAAACGAGTACCATCCGTAGGGTTGGCACGAGTTTTCACTGTTACCACGAGTTATGCGAATGAGCCTATTTTCCCCCAGTCTCACCTCTGGAGTGTGTGGTCTTCCAGATTTTTGTTAACTTTTACTTTTAATGATTTATTTTTTATTGATATACTCTCTGTTTCATTGTGTTTCAAATTTCATAATTATGTTTTCTATTCATTTAAAAATTAAAAAAAATTCAAACACACTCATTTAAAATTTTCAGTCTAGCCGGTATCTGAAGGCTTCGGAGCATCTAATTCTTTACCTCGTTGTCTAGCTGAGTCTCCCCCTTGGGGTGCTGCATCTGTGCGTGCTTCCCTTTCAAGTTTAGGTTGTGAGCTCGCGCTCTCAGCTCTTCATACGTGGGAGTACCGCAAAGCCTGGGTTGAGAATATTCCTCCAAAGCGGGTTTGCATTTGCTTTTGTGAGGCACCTCCCAGTTTCGCCCACCCATCTGTTTACGTTTGCATTCTGGCCTGGTGTGCTCTGGCTCACACACGTGGTGCGCGTTTGAGCCTCAGATGCAGGGGAGGTAGCTCTGAAGTTTTAGGAGACACTCTGTCCTTCCACTCGGATCTGAGACTGAGACAGATGAGTATCTTTCTTGACTCCATTTGCAAATAAATAGGTCCCTTTTCTAGTCTGCCCTTCCATTGATATTATTAGCCCTCTGAGAATGTATTTTAGGGATGGGCTCAGCTTCAGTTCCCTACCTCACCCTCAACCCAGACTTCACTGCCTTTCCCTTCTGTGGTTATGACGTGGGCTCCAGGGGCCCCGGCCCTCAGGGCATCCAAGGATGGCCTGCCTGCTTTTCTCTCTACTTCTTACTTCTTTGGTTTTGGCTCCTTGAGGTTTTTTCTTACTTATTTTCAATTTTACCTATGCTTCCTGATACATGCTATTATACTTAATGCAGGCTTTCTAGATATTTTGCAGTAGGGGAGATTTTAAGGGTAATTATTCTATAACATTTGATCTCACAAATATTCAATATTTAGTCAAATATTTCATTCAACATTCATGATAACTATTTATTTATTTATATTTATTATAAATATTGAAATAAATATTTATTGACTGCCTACCATGTACCAGACTAGTCTGTCCTATTCGTTCTATTTTATTCCAAAAACTTCAAAAGACTCTGATAAGAACAGCAACCACCAGTTAATTCACACACCGTCAGAGGAAGGAAAATTGTCCACTTTAACAAAGAGATCTAAGTCTGTGGTGACAACGGTGATGAGCAGGTTTGTGCTGGTTACAAATCCATCCTGACAATGTTTGCACATGAGATTCCTCCAAATGAAGCAGCATTAAGAGGACATTGAAACAGGCTTGACATGTGCTTTACTCCCTACGGCACCTGCGGCAAATGCAAGGCCCGAGGGTGGAATCCGCCCTCCACCCTGTTTTATCCAGTCCAGCACCTTGTTTTTACCCGGCAGCAGCAGCACCGAGCTCCTTGCCCCTACTTAAGGAGTAGTTACATTTATACAGTCCTCAAGTTACATCTGGCCCTTTGAAGGCGACCATGAGGCTTATGCTGTCCCCAGTGAAAATGAGTTTGACATCCCTGCCAAGAATCTCTAATGATTAATAAGCTAGGAATCTAGGTTGCTAATGTGTATATCATGGAAATGAGTAGTAACAGCAGAGTCTCTTGCTTTTTTTTATTATCTAAAATATTGAGGGTTGCCCTGGCCAGGTAACTCTGTTTGTTAGAGCATCATCTTTATATGTCAAGGTTATGGGGTTGATCCCTGCTCAGGGCACGTACAGGAAATGACCAATGAATGCATAAATCAATGGAGCAACAAATCATTTCTCTCTCTCCTTTCCTCTCTCTCTAAAATAAATAATAAATAAATAAATAAATAAAAAACAATCACATTGTAAAAAAAATCAACCAATGAATGCATAAGTGGACTGACAAAATTGATGTTTCTTACTCTCTCTGTCTAAATAAAGAAATCAATCAATAGCTGTTGTGTTTTTTTTTTTTTTAAATAATGAGGGCTGCTTTAAGAATAGCTTATTGTGGGAATCTCCCAGAATGCTGGTACTCACAGGAACTGGAAGGACATCGGGCTCCTCACGCTCTCCTGTCCTGTATTTCTCTTTCCAGCATCACAGTCTTTCCTCTCCTTGTCTTTCTCTGCTCCATTCTTCACTCTCACCAGGCTGCCTTCTTGGCTCACTCATCTGCTTCAACAGCCCCCTCATGGCTGATGAAAAGTGTGAGCCCAGCCTTCCCGATGGACCCCCATGGCTCACCCTCTTGGTATTTTATAGCATAGACATTACCATTTACGAAGACCCTCACATACATTATTTCATCTATGCCTAACAATGTTGTGACAAAACAGAATTTGTAAAAATATATATATATATATATTTTAAAGATTTATTTATTTATTTATCTTTTGAGTGGGAAGGGAGGGAGAAAGAGAAAGAGAAACATCAATGTGTGGTTGCCTCTCATGTGGCCCTCACTGAGAATCTGGCCCGCATGCAACCCAGTCATGTGCCCTGACTGGGAATCGAACTGGTGACGCTTTGGTTCGCAGCGCAGCCTGCGCTCAATCCACTGAGCTATGCCAGCCAGGGCCAAAAAATATATGTATTTTTTTAATGAAAAAAAAAAAAAGGAGGACTTCCAGCTAGGATGGAGGCATAGGTAGACATACTGTGCCTCCTCGCACAACCAAAATTAAGGACAACAAATCTAGAAACAAAAAACCAACCAGATGTGACAGAAAATTTGAACTGTATGGAAGTCCGACAACCATTGAGACCAGTAAGAGGGGCGGAGAGGGGTTGAGGCAGGAAAAAGTGGTGGTTGGCGGCCCCGGGCGCACAGGCGACGACTGGCAGACCCCGGGCATGGGGTGGCAATGGGCAGACCCAGTGAGGCGCGCAAGGCCGCTGGCTGACTGTGGACACACATTCGAGCACAGATAAATCAGGTGAAAATGGGGAGCGAGACGGACCTCGAAACCCAGGGCCCCAGCGCCAGGAAGTAAAGCCTAAAAGCACTCATAGGAGAGTTCGTTGGAGAGACCCACAGGGTCCTAGAATGTACACAAGCCCACCCAAGTGGGAATCAGTGCCAGAAGGGCCCAGTTTGCTTGTGGGAAGTGGCAGAAGGGACTGAAATACGAGAGTGAGAGCGGAGCAAGTGCCATTGTTCCCTCTCGGACTCCGCCCCCACATATAGCGTCACAACCCAGCGACTGGGTTGCCTCGCCAGGGTGAACACCTAAGGCTCCACCCCTCATACGTAATAGGCACAACCAGATTCTCACTCCCCACAAAATGGCTCAAACGGAAGAATGGATCAGAGCATCAGAGCCAATACATCTAAGCGGCCAAGAAATAGCCAACCTATCACATGCACAGTTCAAAGCACTGGTGATCAGGACGCTCACAGAACTGGTTGATTCTGGTTGCAAATTAGATGAAAAAATGCAGGCTACAATAAGTGAAATGAAGGAAAATGCACGGGGAACCAATAGTGATGGTAAGAAAACTGGGACTCTAATCAATGAAGTGGACCAGAACAAAGAAAGAACCAACCAAACAGAAAAGAATGAAGAAATAAGAATTCAAAAAAATGAGGAGAGACTTAGGAACCCCCAGGATATCTTTAAACATTCCAACATCCGAATTATAGGGGTGCCAAAAGGGGAAGAGGAAGAGCAACAAGTGGAAAACTTATTTGAACTAATAATAAAGGAGAACTTCCCCAATCTGACAAAGGAAATAGACTTCCAGGAAGTCCAGGAAGCTCAGAGAGACCCAAAGAAGCTGGACCCAAGGAGGAACACACCAAGGCACATCATAATTACATTAGCCAAGGTAAAAATGAAGGAGAGAATCCTAGAATCGGCAAGAGACAAGGAGACAGTCACCTCCAAAGGAGTTCCCATCAGACTGTCAGCTGATTTCTCTAAAGAGACCTTACAGACAAGATGAGGCTGGAAAGAAGTATTCCAAGTCATGAAAGGCAAGGACCTACATCCTAGATTACTCTATCCAGCAAAGCTTTCATTCAGAATGGAAGGGCAGATAAAGTGCTTCTCAGATAAGGTCAAGTTAAAGGAGTTCATTATCACCAAGCCCTTATTATATGAAATGTTAAAGGGACTTATCTAAGAAAAAGAAGATAAAAAATATAAACAGTAAAAAGATAGCAAACTCACAGTTATTAATAACCACACCTAAAACAAAAGCAAACTAAGCAAACAAGTAGAACAGGAACAGAACCACAGAAATGGAGATCACACAGAGGGTTAGCAACAGGGGAGTGGGAGGAGGAGAGAGGGGGAAAAGGCACAGAGAATAAGTAGCATAGACAGTAGGTAGAAAATAGACAGGGGGAAGGTAAGAATAGTATGGGACATGTAGACACTAAAGAACTTAAGACACATGGACATGAACTAAAGGGGGGAATGTGGGTGGGAGGGGTGTGCAGGGTGGAGGGGAGTGAAGTGGGATAAATGGGACAGTTGTAATAGCATAACCAATAAAATGTATTAAAAATTTTTTAAAAAGAGGGAAAAAAAGGAGACCTGGCAAGAAGTACTTCCCCAATATTACGCAGCTGACAAGTGGCAGAGCAGGGGCAGCCCTGGGTTTTCTGGCTCCAGGCCAACGTTTCCCCAGGAGCCCAGCTCACCTACAGCTGCCTTGTGAATTCCCATCCTAGTGAAACTCCAACATCTGGAAAAATCCTCCCTCTAACTCATCAGTGAGCTCCCAATCTTCTGATATTTCTAAAGAACTGTAGGTCTGAGATTTCTCTGTGAGAGTCAGGGCCTCAGGTTATGAAGTTTAAAGGTTGGTGTAGGTTTTGTGAATGTCCCAAGAGCCATGCTTGGTCACGTCTGGGGGTTTTGTGGTGGGTTACTAGAGGCCACGGGCTTGCGAAAACATCACAGTCTCACTAAGCTCAAACCTGAATGGAAAGAAAAAGTTCTGAGTAAGAGTCTGGCTGATGACTCTCTGGAAGAAACTGAGCAGTGTCTGAGACTTTGATATCTGCCTTCCAGCTAGAGAAGTTCCTCCTGAAACCACGCCGCCCCAGGCGCGTGCCCGGCACGACGCACTATGCACATCCACCCACCGTGTAACTCACCAAGGAGGCCTTCACTGAACACCTGTTAGGCGCTACTAGGTATTGATGATTACGAGAGAGTTACAAAAGTGCACAAGACAGGATTCTACCCTTAAAGGGACTGCAACCCAGAGAAGTTTTAGCAGCATGACTAAGCTTACAGTCTTGGAAGCCAGGCCGCCTGGTCGAAACCTGGCTCTGTCACAACTCACAATCTCTTTAAGCCTAAGGGTTCTCATCTATAGAATAAGACTAATAAATATGTCTACCCCAATACTTCTGTAACTCACAGAACTGACGTGGAGACTGAATGAGGTAATGTACATAAGGGGTGTGACACAGAGCAAAAGATCTAAATAAAAGTTAGTTTTCTGGCCTACAATCTTAAAGGAGGTTTGGGATGTATGGCTTAGGAATGAGGGGCTACAGTAGTCCAGAGTGGTGGGTTCTGGCTTGGCTAGCCCACTGTTGTCGCCAGAATAGGATGCTCTTGAAGGACTGGTAGGAGGCAGAGACTGTGCAGAGGTCTTCAGGGAGAAGAACAGCAGGAGCAAAGATGTGGAGGCAAGAAAGAGGGACCCACATCAAGGAAATAGCTTGTGTTTATGGGGAGGACTAGGATATAGAGTACACACAGATAGGCATTAATAATTATAGTTATTATAAGCAGCCCATATTTAACACTCACCAGGCACCTTGGGAAGTGCTTTGCGATTGTGGTATAAATTAATGGCACATGAAATAGCACATAAAATCTCCCATGAAATGTTAAAACTTACCAGCCAAATATCCCTCCTAGAGCAAAGCCCCAAAGGAGAAATGGCTGAGAGTAGAACCTGAACTGAATGAGATAGTGAGGAGCCAAGCGAAGACTTGGCTAAATGTTGGTGAGGGTAGCAGGAGAAGCAGTTCTCCAACTTCCCTATGCCACACGTGAAAGATATTTTTTAGTGCAACAGAAGAGGGAGCCCTAGAGTCATGAATCCTGGCCAAGAAAACCCTGCCAGTTCTCCCGCTGAGTACAACCCAATAAATAGTCCACTAACAATAGATGGGTGAATAAATAGTGGTATATTCATGCAGTGGAATTCTACACAGCCGATACACAAAACATTATGGGTGGATCTCACATGTAAAATCTTGTGTGAAGAAAACCAGACACAAGAAAATACAAACTGTATGAGTCTGCATATGAAGTTCAAAACAGGGAAAACTAATCCGAGGGGGTAAGATCAGAATAGCAGCTGTTTTATGAAGAAGGACGAGGGGTGGGATAATGCTGGCAGCCCTGAGCCCCGAGAGAGCCAGTCAGTGAGCACAGGAGCAGGCGCTGGAGGGCACCCTGCTGCAGGGTGTTGTGGCAGAGGGTACAGGTGCTGTCAGGCTGAAGGAAGCTGGGTGTGTGTCCACTGGGAAGGAGCCCCAGTGCAGGAGGCTGGTCACATCCATGCCCTCCCCTACCAGCTGCTAGCCATGTATGAACCAGCCCCTGTGCTCTTGCTTGGAGCTTGGCAGTATCTGGGGACTGTGGTGCATAGGCAGGGGCACCAGGTGGAGGCAGGTGCTGGGGAGGAGTGCGCATGAGTGGCCACAGAGGTGCAGAGATGCAGCGCTAACTGGTGTGGAGCTCAGCCTGAACGGCGAGTGCATGAGACAGGTCTCTGTAGCATCTCCCCTCCTTCCCTCCGCTCCACCTCTACATACCACTGTGGACTCAGCCACCATGCAGGTCGCCTGGCAACAGTGGAGCTGGTGTGGGGTAAAGTGCAGGAGCTGAGGCTGGCTCAGCTGAGGGCCCTCTGGGGCTCTCTGGAAGGAAACAGGTCCCATTCTGCAGCCAGTGGGTCTTGGTCATGGTGCATGACCAACCCTCCCAGTTTGCCCAGGACTTTAATGCTGAAACTGGGAAAGTCCTGGGCAAACCACGGTGAGTTGGTCACCCTAGTCATGTACCCGACTAATGCTTAATCTGACCTGTGAGAAGAAGGACAGAGGCCCTCTAGATGCTGCACATCCACCCGGCTCTGGACCCACTGTGGCCCCTACATCTCTGGAACCTTGGGTGCTCTGCTGAATGGGTTCCAGTTTTGGCTCTGTGACCACAGGCCAGGGCCTCTGCTTCTGTTTCCACATCTATAAGCAGGAGAATTAATACCCACCTGTTCAGCAAATCACAGAGGCTCATTGTGAATGTGAAAAGACCTAGTGGGGACCTTTGACAGGTGGCTGCTGGCATTACAGTCACCTTCACCCTGTTCTCACTCTGGTGGGAGGAGCTTAGAAAGCTGAGCCCAGCAGATGGTCACCATGTCCTTACTTTGCAGCAGCTCTATTTACAAGCTCTGCTTCCCAGCCTTTTTTATAGGAGCATATTTGTGGCCATTTAATCACAGTCAGCATCACCCTTCTCACCTGCATAGCTTTGTACGGTTTACAAAGGGCTTTCATAGCTGCCCACAGTATCATTGGATTACTTCTCGATTTCCCTTCTACAGAGCACAGAATCCACCAAAGTCTCCAGACCTGGATGTCTGAGTGTTCTGTAATCCTCATCTAGAGCAGTAATACTGGGGGCAGTCAGAGTAACAACTGACATTTGTTGTTCCGGAAGTGCCCAGTCCTTCCTGGACTCCCTCCCTCTCCCAGAACCCAGGCGCCTGGCTTCCCAGCCAGTGCTCATCTGGACCCTCTGGCCTTCTGCTTCCAGATGCTTAATGCAACTCGAGCAAATCAGGGCTCAGCCAAAGGAAGAGGATGCGGCTCCCTGCTCCCCCGTGTGCTTATGAAGACACGTCGCCTCTCCCAGCTCAGCTCACAGGCTCACATTGCTCCCACAGTATCTACTGAAAGACACTTCTATGTCTCTTTACAGCTTTTCTTCTGAACTATGTTTTTGAGGATTTTGCATAGCATACTGGCCCTGGAAGATAAAGATCTTTGTCTCTCTCCAGGGCAGGGGCTAGACTTGTTTGCTGTTCCTCCCAGTGCAATAATCAGGTGGTGTGCTAGCAACCCCCTTACAAGACTGGAATTTCCTAAACTCGGGGCTCCTCGGCAGAGACACAAACCCACCGTAGGCACAGCAGCCACCCAGGCCTGCCTCTAAGTTGGCCCCCTGGAAGGACATGCTTCCTGCTATGCCAGGAACAGTGCTGTCCTCGGTCTCTAACCCAGAAGCTTCGTGTCTTCTGCCAGGAGACTGGATTAGCCTCTAAGTAAGGTAACATCGCAGATCCTTCAGAGCAATTTACAGTTTTGTGACAAGGACCAGTACTGATCGTGATATGGCTTTCTGGAAGGGGAAGGAACAGAGCCCAATGGGGGGCCATGGTGGGGATACAGGAAACCCCAGGGGCAGGTAACAAATGCTCCACACAAGCAGTGGGGGAGGGCTGGGGGGCAAGGGTCCCTCGCTCTCCTTCCTGTTAGTGATGATGTGGGGCTGGAGGGAGGAGGGAAATGTGCCGCTTTTTGTCACTTTGGTTGTCATTCCTGCTGCCAAGAGGAGGAAGGGCCAAGGAGTCCCCAGAGCTGAGAGACAGCTCTGGGTGGAGCCAGTTTGAGCCCAGGCTGCCAGAGGGCTGCTTGAACCCCAAAGCACAGGGTGGACCCCAGCCACTGACATTTCTTCAGATGTCTCCACAGCCCACGTGGCCCTGCACACTAATCTGTCCTGTGTTTGGCTCTCTAGCATTTGCATTTCAACAGCGGTGACCTGCCATGAGCCAGGACCTGGGGCTGATGGAGGGCTCTGCCTTTCCGCCTCCCCCAGTGCTCACACCTCAGGCAGGCAGGCAGGCCACTGGGTGTGGCTGCCTCACAGGGCTCCTCTTTCAGCGCCTCAGAGCTGCGGAGGGAGGGACGTGGGCCTATTTTGAACACTTGGTGGAGGTCGGTCACTTCCGAGGGGAGGACACTTCCTTGGCCAGCTGGAGTGGACTCGGAGAAGCACATAGTGCAGGAACCCTGGTCTTGCAGCTCGCAACATGCAATCTAGAGTCCTTTTTTAGCTCGGTCCGGATTTAGGACTTTACACTGTACTTTAATTCTCCGTGTGCTTTGCTCTCTCGGTGACCTTGCATTCCTGCGGCTCTCTGTACACCTCTGTCCAAGGCTCAACTCCACTGGCCCTGAGTAGCCATCTGGTGACTGAGTCAGGGGCCCTGGGAGAGATTTCTGATGCTGTTCCCACGCCACAAACCTCCTGACTTCCCAGCACTGACTTGGCTAACTGATCTGGAGGCCTTTCCAAAAAGTACATCTTGGAGGCCTGTGGAGCTTAAATGTGGGGTGGCTCTAGGACCCTGATGTGGCAGATGGGTGACTGGTGGTGACCCTGTGGGCATAGCCGCCAGCTGTTGGGTGAGATGATGTGTGTCCAGCCTCCTCCAGTTCCCAAGGCTTGCGTATCCCTGCAGGCCGATAGCCTTTCTCACCTTGTAGTTGGGGCCGCAGGGCCAGATCTACCCAGAGCACAGGGCACGGGACTTCCTCAGTGACTTCATCAGGAGAGCTGGCTGTGGGTCCGGCCCAGTCCTGGGCACCCCGGGGAGCCATGCCCGATGAGGGACCATTGTAAGCTAACAGTTTGGTAAGAGCTGATGTGCCTGCAGCCCTGACAGAAGCATGGAGAGCACAGATGTTGGGGCCTGAAGAGACTCAGCCCCTATGACCTTGGGCTGGTGACTTAACTTCTTCGGACCTCAGTTGAAGGCTCTTCTGTAAATGGGGACAATACCTAACCTGTAAGGGTTACATGAATAAAGACAATAAAATCAATTTTATGCTGACATTAGGTCCTCAGGGAAGGAGAAGTTGTCCCTGGCAGGTCACACTCAGTATGTCCAGACCCCCTGGCTGAAAGCTCTGCTGGCCAAGCCCAGTCCTTGACCACAGCCTGCAGCTCCCACACTTTGCTCCACAACCATGTCATGGTTACTGTTACTATGTTGCTAGGGGCGATGCTCTCCAAGCCTAGGTCCATGAACTATAGAGGTGATGGGCCTCTTGGGCACGTTCTTGGAGCCCGTGGGGCTTTCTTTGCAAGCGCCGCCCTGTGGCCCGGAACCTGGCCTGCAGCCCCTGCACTGGTGCCCACATAGATGTGTTGTATCCTGATCAAATCCCAAATCCACGGCCTTCACGGCGATGGGTTCAGTCTCAGAGGCATCATTCAGTCCCCTGGGGAAAGCTGTTTACCCAGTGTGGAGGGCTGCGGGCAGGGGACCTCAATGCAGTTCAAGGCAACTCGCTTTCACTGAGCACCTACCAGGTGCCAGACCCTGGTGAGACAAAGCCTGAGCAAAAAGCAGCCCCTGCTCCTGGGAGATTTATAAGAAGTGTTTCAACAAGAAGAAATACACATCTTTCTCCAGACTGTAATAGAAATCTCCTAACACTGTATCAGGCTTAAGAAAACACAAATAACTAATTCATGCCTTTTTTCATTGGTTCATCAAACATTTTCAAAGCATCTGCCGTGTTCCAGGCTGCGTGCTAGACAGGGAGTCCTGTAGACTTCCTTCCAAGGTGCAGATGTGGAGGGAAGAGGGAGTGCTTGAATGATTTGCTGGTGAGAGAGTGGGGCTAGTTCTGCATCTGGGAGAGCTTCATGGAGGAGGTTACCGCTGAAAAAGGATATGAAGGAAGGGTGACAGCTTGCCAGGTGGAGCCGTGGGGAAGGGTAGCCAAGGCTGAGAAAACAGGCTGAGTCATGGAGAGTCGGGCCAGAGGCACCACAGAGGTGACATCATCCACCCACTCACGGTACAGAGGGGCTGGAGGGGCTGCCCAGAGCTACTGAGCCAGGTAGCAGCAGAGTTTCGACAGGAACCGTGGCCTCCTAACTTCCCAGCTGAGATTTTCTTCTTGCTGGGCAAATGCCAGATGTCATACTGACCATCATCTTCGCCCCTTGGATCACAAGCAGGTATCCATTCCTTCAGGTCATCTGAATTTAGTTCCCAGTTTGTAAATGGAGAGCAGAGCTGGAGGGCTGATGCTCGCCGGGGTCTGGGTACTGCTCTCCACAGGGCCAGGTACATAGCTGGTGCTCAGCAGATGTTTTCAGCCTTCTCCATGTCTGGTGGTAGGGAGAGCCTCTCTCTTTTGGAGGACACACAGATGACAACTTCCTATGAGTCTTTGAAGCTGGGGCTTGTGAAAGCACCTACGCCCACCCCAGCAGGTCACCCCCACCCTGGAATGCCCAACCCCTTATCTAGATGGTGAGCTCAGAACCATCACCTCTGGACCCCCGGTGTCCAGTGCAGACCTGGGAGAAGGGGTGTGGCAAAGCTTTGCTAGGTCTCGACCTGTAGTTGGAAGATGGAGCAGGGAGAATCTACGTCCTGGGTGTGAGCGGCACCTGACTGGTTAGACCAGCAGAGGGACACGTGACTGCTTCCAGCATTTTGCTGAGTTGACCCATTTTGGAAGGTTGGAATCATCCTTGGTTTCCCCCAGTAACCATTCACTCCCCTCCCTCCTTGTGATAGAAACCAGATTTGGTTCACCCTGTTACGAGTGGCCATGTGTTTCCAGGGAGGGCCTCCGCCCTTGTCCAGGACAGGCTAAGGAGAGGCTAAGGGTGATTCTGGACACTGACCCTTGGAAGCAAATTGTTGCACGGATGGGGCCTCGGAAAACCTCCACCTTGCTCTTCAAAAGAGGCACAAGAAAATGCAGAATTCTATAGGACAAATGTCCTGGTTTCTCAACCAAGAAGATGGAGAGGAGGAAAAAGGGGTAAAATTGTTTATATTTGGGGTCAGCAAACTTTTTCTGTACAAACCAAATAATAAAGATTTTAGTCTTTGTGGCCCTACAGGCTCTGTATGTAGAAACTACTCCACTCTGCCTGGGTAGCCCAAATGAACCAAAGATCATGTAAACAGGAGGTGTCTGGGTGCATTGACAAAGCAGGCTGTGGGCTGGACTTGGCCTTGGGTGCAGTTTGCTTGCCCATGCTTTAGATGAAGATTGTTCTGAGACACGCCAGCCAAATGCAGTGTGTAGATTTTGTTTGGACTCTGACTTGAACAAACTAAGCCTTGAAAACAAAGCTAAACAGACGTGGCCGGGGGGCTCAGTTGGGTGGAGCATCCTCCCATACACCAGAAGGTTGTGGGCTAGATTCCCAGCCTGGCCGAATATCTAGGCTGAGGGTTCAAGCCCCAGTCAGGGTGCATATGGGAAGCAAACGGTTGATGTTTCTCTCTCTCTCTCTCTCAAATCAACTTAAAAAATATCTTCTGGTGAGAATTAAAAAAAAGAAACTACATGAAACATTTTTGTGACAGGGAAATTTGAGCAATGATTAAATATAATTTTAGGGATCATGGTTAATTTTGTTAGCTGTGACAAAGAATTACAGTTTTTGTTGTTGACCTTGTTTTGTTTTACAGAAGAAAGTCTTTATCTATTGTCTACTAAATGAGAAATGATGCCTGAGATTCGCTTTAAAACAACACAAGCTGTGGTGGAGGGCTGGGGGGAAAGGGAACAAGGCCGTCTGTGCGCTGACAATGGTTGAAGCTGGTTGGGTAAGTGGGGGGTCTTCATATATTCTGTCTTCTTTTGTGCATCTTTGAAAATTGGCATAAGATTTTCAAAACGAGAGGACGAGAAAGAACTCCCTCTCCCATTGCCTCTGGTCACGGTCGCATCTGGTGAACATATGTTGCCTGGAGTTAATGCAGCCATTCTGTGACTAAGAGGAGACACACTTGAGGGTCAGACTGACCACCAAACATGACAGCGTGGAAACAGAAAGGAACTGGGGTGCTGGGCTGTCAGCTTCGGGCTGAAGCTGGCTGGAACGGGCCTGCTTCAGTATTCCATATGATGTGGGTTAATGAATTAAGCCGTGTTTATTTATTTATTTTTTGTTAGGTCACGCAACTGACCTAGAGGAGGGGAAAGAATGGAGGCCCGGCCCCTTGTTGCTGCAGGATGAACCCACGGCAGGCACCCAAGAGGACACCAGGATGAGAAAGAAGGCTTGTGAGGAGTGGGTCCCTGACAAACCTCTCTGAGTCCTTCGCCACGCCCAAGGGGCTGTGGGAAGTGGGAGCCGCCTCTGCTTTCTGCCCACCTCTACTGAACCCCGAAGGGCCAACGTCAGGGGCCGCACTGGGCTTTGGTTAGAAGGATGCCGATGTTGCACTCATACAGTTTCAGAGAGGGAACGGCGGAAACGGAGTTCCCGAAGGACAGCTGGCCTTTCTGGCGCCCTCCTTCCGAGGACCAGGAGACCTCCTCTCTCGGAGCCCTTCAACACGCAGTCGCAGTCACCGTGCCCACGGCGCCCACGCGCAGGGCACAGACCGCGTTGTTTCTGACTGATTTCACGGTTCGGCCGGTCCCAGGGGTATCAGCTGTTCTGTAATGCATGACACGTCACTGTGGTTAACTTACCCCGTGTGGGTCTCCTGGATACGGCCACTAGACGCTTGCCAAAAAATGTGCAGCGGGAGTGCTGGGGGCGGGGAGGAGAAGGGTGACGCGGAGGAGGACCACAAGGCCTCGTCTCCGGTCCCTTTCGATGCGCCTGGAGCTCTGCCCAGACTCAACAGTTCAGACGCAGCTTCAGCCCAGGCTTAGGGGACCTGGTGGGAGGTCAGAGCGGCAGCCTTTATTTCAGAGCAGGTCACCGGTCCTCAGTGAGTCTGTTTTCAGTCCGAATTTGGCCCCTATTTTTAAGGCTTTGCTCAGAACGATGATTCTTCAATGTGAAGATGCATCAGAATCTCTTGGAGGGTTTAAAACACAGATCGTGGGGTCCCAGCCCCTGAGTTTCTGACTGTGTAGGCCTGGGGCCTGAGAATTTGCAAATGTAACCAACACCCAGGTGATGCTTGTTCTGCTGGTTTGGTGGACGCCGATTCGAGAACTGCTGGCCTACGGCTTCTTCGCAGGGCAGTGGCTCGCAGGGAGCAGGAGGAAGAGACGTGAACCTTCTTCTTCACTGGGCTGAGGCAGGACCAGGGCCTGTGGCCTGGAGGCCCACGATCCCTGCAGAGGAGGAGCCGAGACCGATGGTGCTCTGAGATCATCGGACCAGGAGCCAGGAGTCTTGGGGAGTGACCCTGCCCCCAGCAGTCTCATTGTGTGGCCCTGGGTCACCTCAGCTCTCTGGGCCTCAGTTTACCCCTTTGTAAAACAAGCACTTTTCTGTATGTGTTACAGTTTTTGGAACGAAAAGCTTTGTAAAAATAAAAAGGGAAGACACAGTGAAGTAGGTGACTCCCCAGGTGGTGAGGGTGGAAGGGTCTCAGGCAGGCACCACGGCGCCCCCAGAAGCGTGTGGGTTAGCATCTGACGTGGGGTCAGCGTGGCTCTGATGGTGCCAGGCTGTGAGGGCTGGGGCAAGTTGCCTGGCCTCACCGAGCCTGTGAGTGGGGGTACGGAGACTGGTTTTCGAGGTTTCTGAGAACTGAGGTAGATACATAAAATGTCTGGCCGATGGGTGGCAGCTATGGTGACTGATTTTGCTTTTTTTAGTATGATGTCGAGGCTTGGGGGACACAAAGGCACCTCTTCTCCCCATCCCTGCCCAGCCCCTATGGCCTTCTGACCTTCGTGTCGATGGTGGCATCAGACCGTGCATGTGTCTCAGGTTTTCCCATGGAGTGATGATTCTGGGAAACAACTCGCCAGGTTCCCATGAGCTGTTCCTTCTCCATCTCCTTTTCCTCTGATTATTAATTAAGCTAATATTGATTGTGGGTCCACTAGGTGCCAAATACAGGACAGGCAGTGGGGACACAGCGAGGAGGAAAGTCCAAAGGTCCCTGCTCCCTGTGGACCTCAGAGTCCAGTGGGGGAGGCAGACACTAACCCAGGAATCACAGGGGATCGGGTGAAACTCAGCAGTGAGCGGCGCTGTGAAGGGGACGGAGATGGTGCAACAATGGGGAGATCTGACATACTTGGTGGGACAGGACAGGCTCCAGAAGTGATGACTGGAAGGATGTCCCCAAAATGAGCAGGGGTTGACTGGGGGAAGTGGGGGAACAGAGCTTTCAGAGTGGAGGGAACAGCCTGTGCAAAGGCCCTGAGGCAAGGTGAACAGGCATTCTGGGAGTTGGCTAGAGGAATGTAGAGGCAGGAGGGTTGGCAGAACTACCGTGTGGAGCCTCACAGGCTGAATTAGGGAGTCTGGTCTTTATCCCAACAGCAATAGAAGCTTTGCAGGTTTTTATAGTGGAGGCAGCTCCACGTTCTGAGGTGTTTCAGATAACCTTCTCTGGGTGTTTTTGGAGAGGAGGCTTCAGGGGCTGAGAAGAGGGCAGAGATCTGTTAGGACAAGCTTACAGCCGTGTCCGGAGAAGGGGCACTGGTGGCCTGGGTGAGGTGGGGAGTGCATTTGAGACAGAAGGAAGTAGCTGTATTTGGGTGGGGGTGTGAGTCCTTCGGAGCAGACACCACAGGGCTTAGAGGTGATTGGCGTGGCTCGTGAGAGAGGTGACTAGGGCGGCTCTGGCTGCCTGACTCCCTGACTGGGTGGATGGATGGGGGCGGCTCTCCCGGAGTTGGGGTGGGGTTCCCTTTGTCCTCTCCTGAGGCTGGCAGGGCCCAGCTGGTCACCATAGGTTATAAAAAGGGACCCTCTGTGTGTATTTCAGGGAGACACATGAAGTGCGTAGCAGAGCAGCTGGTACTCCACAAATGACAGCCACCTGCTGGGCCCCTGAGCTGCGACAACACTGTGCCTGCCACTGTGTCCCTCAGGTTTCCTGGCCTCTTGCCATGGAGACCTGTCTTGGGCTGACACTCTTACGTCCTTGGGGTAGGGCAGGGGGTGGTGTCTGTGCTTCCCCCTGAGGTGGGGACACTTTGTTGTCTCACCCTCCAGCCGTCTCCTCTTCACCTTGGAAGGCGGAGCGAGAGACGGAGAGAGCTGGTGCGTGGGGAGGGGCTGTGCTTCTGCAGGCCAGAGGGCGGGGGCCTTGGTTTAGAAGCCAGGGGGTCTGGCCCTATTCTAAACTAGCTGTGTGACGGGGCCAAGTCCCTTTCCCTCTCTAGCTCTCAGTTTACCTAACCTGTATATAATGGGGTGAACATTGGATTGGAGACTGTTCCATCTCTCCAGGTTTTTGCCTGTGCCCAAAGGAGAATGGGCTGGCCTCTAGGACTGCCTTCCCCCTCAGGGGGGCACTCCCTCAAGGCGACCGTTCCCACTCCCAGGCCTGTGCCCTGGCAGCAGCACTGCCGCCTCTCACCCTCTGCTATGGGCTCAGCGTGGACCTGCGTCTCCCATGGGCCTTCCCCCGGAGCCCCACTCCTTCCGAATCCCCGTAGCCCTGGGTGGCCCTGCTCCTTCATCCCGAGTGTGCCTCTCTCCCTGTCTTACCTGGGCTTCAGGCTCTCTCATGCAACTGCCACGTCTCCTGATTGCTTGCTGACTCTGCAGGGCAAACAGCATCTCCCCCTCTGCTGCCAGGGCTGCGGACTGAAAGAGTGTTGGGTAAGTGCTGGATGAGGACTGTCAGGAAGAGAAACCCCCAAACCATTGTCCCCCATGCAGAAACCCAAGGAAGAAACTGGGACCCAGAACTTGCCTGTTTAAGAGGGTCACCAGCAGATGTCCATAGATTTCTTTGCTTTGGCCCTGTTCATCTCCAGAGAAGGGATGGCCACCTAGCTGTTTTCCCCGCCGTCTGGCCCAGACTCTGAGCTATGTTCCTGTGTCCCCTCTTCCTAACACAGGCTTCCTCAGTAGAAAAGAACTTGGACATACAATATTGGCCAACAAAAGCGGCCACTGTAGCCCCAGGGAAGGGGGAGGGTAGAGAATGGAAGTGAGGTTTTGCTCTCTGTTTGCCAAGACTGACTCCAGGGAAGGCCCCGCCCCATTGCTCACCAGTCCAGCTACTGGGATCCCAGCTGTGATCTGTCCCTCTTGACTTACCAAATCTAAGGGAGTAATGGGGTGAGTCTGGGGAGGCAGGGCTCAGGCCCCTGAGTTGAGAATGTTTGGAAAAAAATTCCAGAAAGTTCCAAAAGCAGAACCTGATTTGCCATGTGCTGAGCACCATGCTGAATCCATGTGAATGAAGTGCTGTGCAGGCACACCCAGCTGCAGCCTATATGCGAATATAGGTTATATGTACATGCTATGCCATTTTATATAAGGGACTTGAGCATTCAAAATTTTGGTTTCTGAGAGTCCGGGAACCATCCCTCGAGGACACAGAGGAAAGACTAACTGGCTGCTCTCATGTTGCTCGGGACAGAATACACTCTGCATTTCCACGGGGTTCTAGAGTTTATGTCCGTGACCCCAGTGACCCGCATGATTTTCCCTTTGATGGAGACATACTACGACCCACAGGGGAACAACTTGCTCTCGGTCACATGGTCTGCACTTGGCAAAGCCCAGCCTAGAACAGTCTCCCAACTGCTACTCTTGCCTCTCTCTCCCCCTCAGCACTAGACTCTGGCTTCTGATCCCACTTCTGCTACGAATGAGCTGTGTGACCTGGGACCACTTCAGCTCTCTGAACCTGCCTCATGCATGCACTGGCCCCCAAAACCTCAGTGTCATTTCGCTCATTCCACAAGAGCTGCCTCTTGCGAGTCCCTGGGCCTGGTGCTGGGGCCGTGAAGATGAAGACTCCAGCTCTCTGCCCATGAAGCTGGAGCATGGTCAGAGTCCAGCTGCTACAGGACAAGGGGCCTGGCCCTGAGCGGGTCTGCCTAGGGCCAGCTGTAGTGTGTGGGGTCTGGACTTCATGTAGGAAAGATTTCACAACAGGAGTCCAGGTGACTATGAGGATACCCTTATTAAAGCTGGGGACAGTGAAACAAGGAAGGGCTTAGTGTAGAAGGAGCAACAGGAGAGCCTGGGCTGGGCTGCCTTAGCTCCCTGGGAAGTCAGAGAAAAGGGGGCCTTGGGCACAGGTTCAGGGGATTAGCCTGGGACAAGCAGCCAGCTGCCCATTGCCTTAGAGTTTAGGCGTCGAGTGCCTGTGAAGGAAGAAGTGGGGGAAGAAGAAGGAAAAGGAACTGGTGTGGGCTGCTCCCCAGAAGGAGAGTCCACACCCTGGGTCCTTTGTCTTAAGGCTTTTCTCTCTCCCTTGCAGGCAGGAATCTTCGGGCAGGTCTCAGGGGAGGGTTTCGGCAGAATATTCTCCAGTTCTCCAGGTGTGCTCCTCTGATTGGTCAGTGACAGGGCAGAGGGTCTGTGGTTGGTTGGTTCTGGCGTTGCCCACCTGGGTTTGCTGCTTTTCTGGGCCTGGAGCTGAAATATGACTGGGGCCTAGGTGTTATCTCCAGAGAGGAAAGGCCAGGAGAGGAAAGGTTACCCTGGGGGAGCAGTCCTTGTTTTCCCAGTTTTGCCCCCCTCCCCGTTTTGACCATCCCACCTGGCTGGTCAAGTGCTCCGCCAGTTTGTTTAGCTGTCTGTCTCAGTTTGTCTATTACACTTGCCGAGGAATTTTCCTCGCTTCTTACTATTCTGTCTCACAGCAAGGCAGGAGATACTTCTTCAGGAGAAGAGGGCAGGAACCCAGGCATTTTCCCAGAGGACTCAGGGATTCCCAAGAGCAGTCTGGTTAGAGACTTTCCACCACAAGTTAGCCTCCCTTTAAGAAAGCCCCACAATGCAATGTCTGAACTCCAAAGCAGAAAGATTAGGGGTCTTTATACCATTTGCACAAAGATTCTTTATTCTACAGTTCTTTAAAAAAAAATCTCCGATTCCCTCCTCTGGATTGCTTGAAATACAGTTCATTTGCAAATCATTAGGAACACATTCACAGAGCAGAGCCAGAGAGCATAGCAGGAGTTGGGCTGCCTGCCTGACTACTGAGCTGGTCCTGGCAACCCACTCTCATCTCTCCGACTCTTTCTCGGTTTTTCCCACCTATGGCTGTGTGCAGGTGCTGCTGGTGCCAGGGAGGAAATCGAGAGCAGTGATGTATTGGACACAGGCTGCGGGCTATAATTAACACCCACTACGCAGATGAAGAAGTGGAGGCTCAGAGGTAGGGTTTCAATCAGGGCTGTTTGACTGTAAAGCCAGGGCTCTTGCCTCACATCGCTCTGCCCTATTCTTCTTGACTGGGACATAGGCCAGTTACTCTGTGCTTGGGTCCTAGGAAGCTGTAGTCTGCAAAACAGGTAGCCCAGGGGTCCTATTAGCAGGAGATAGGGAATGGGTGAACTTGGGCTAATAGATCCCAGGGGTCGAAGGTTAGTGGGAGCATCATGGAGACATTCTCTAGGGGGTGCTCTCAGTCTTCCCACTCAAATGCTAATCCCTGCTGCCTTGTGGCTCTGGAGAGCCATCCTGGGGTCAAAGCTAGAGGAGCGGAGGAGCCAGGGAAAGCGGCTACAGGCTGTCACTCCGGGGGAGCCCAGGCGCCTGATGGGACCCTCAACCGAAACGCTCGGAGCCCCAGCAGTGGCTCCGCGTGGCACTTCCGATCCGGCGGGGCTGCTTGCAGCTGAACTCTCCAGCACCGCGCCCCGCCCCCGAGCGCGCTGCGCCCCCAGTTCCGACCCGCGCCCGGCCCCGCCCCGCCCCGCCAGTGTGCCCACCCCTGGCCCGCCCCGCCGCCCCATCGTCCGGTCCCGCAAGTCCCGGGGCGTCACGGTGCGGGCAAGCCGATCCACCGACAGTTGGCACCGGAGGCGATGGCACGTCGGCTGCTTCGCTCTCCTGCCGGCAGCCTCGGGTGCCCGGAGCCAGCTGTCCACTCGGCGGCGCCGCTCCGGGGACCGGGAGCGAGAGGGCGGGAGGCGACGAGGAGGGAGGAGGCGGCGGCGGAGGAGGCCGGCCAACCGGCACTCAGGCAGCCCCGGGTGAGCCCTAGCCTCTCTCGTAATGCTGAGCTAGGGGCTCCGGCGCCTGTCCGGCCGGCATTCCCGCGCGGCCACATGGCTTGGCTCCGCGCGCTGCTGTCCTGCCTGCTGCCCCTGCACTGCGCGCTGTGCGCCGCCGCGGGCAGCCGGACCCCAGGTGCGTGCGGGCTGGGCGCGCTGCAGCGCATGGGTTATGGGGTGCGCGCGGGTCCGGGTGACCAGCGGTGCTGAGAAGCTGGGTAACATGAGGGTGGGAGGCGGTGCGCTCATGGGGCTAAGCTCTCTTTTCTTCCCGTGTCACCGACCCTGTCCCGCGATTTCCCTAACTTTCTGGCACAAGATGTGGAGACAGACCCCAGAAGAAGATTTGGGAATACAGAGCCTTTTTAGGGGATGCACATCTGTCTCTGTGGGTTTACCCCCTCTGCCTTACTCTCTTTCAGTGTCTTCTCTGTTTCCAACTAGAATGCATGTGTGCGCATGTGTGTGCTTGTGTGAAAGTGTCTGTCGCACACACAGAATCAGGCTGGCAGGTGGTTACCCCACACCCCAGTGAACATGCCTGTACAGAAATACGCACCCCTTTCCCCAGCATTGTCATGCTCTCTGCAGACACCCTGCCACGCACAGCCCAGACACACCCCACTTTCACCTCCCTGTATAGGATGCCCTCCTGGTGGCTCAGAGCATGGGGAGGTGGCTTCCGTGATTTCCAGGCGGGGTGGTTGCTTATCTGTGAGCTCTGTTCGTGTACTGAGGGGATCTGTCTGGCTGAAGTCTTGGGGTTACTTGCTCTAAGGGGTAAACGAGAGCAGAGTTGGCACTCCCCCCGCCCACAACTGCCTTAGACATGGGGGATTGTCAGGATACATCACTTTCCAGGTTTTATGAGCGCTGTGAAGGGGGCTAGGGAGGCAGGAGATAGAGCTGTGTGGACATGAAAATTCCTCCCAGACTCGTATCCATGAATCACCAGGCCTGAAAGCCAGGGAACTGTCATTTCTGGCTGGCTTGGCTTGGGCTCAGGGAGAGCTGTGTGAGGACTGGGCCGCTGGCACGTAGCCCGGAGCATGGGGCCATGACCTCACACTTAATTCAGCGTGAGTGGTCAGGTCACCCCGTGCATCTTTTTTGTTTTTGAAGATCTATACTTACCCAGCTTGGGACTGGGCCATGGAGAAATCTCAGCAGCCACCATGCTGCTTAAAAAAGTTTTCTTTCTAAACTTGGAAAAATATAGAACTTGCACTCCCTCCCTTCCCTCTCCAGCTCCACCTTTTCTCCTTGACACGTGCCCAGGATCCCCTGGGTTTCTAGGTGTGTTTGTTTTGCCAGCTGCGCTCGCTCGGGGAGCTTGGCGAGGAGGGTCCTACCCCAGGCTAGTCTGGTGACTTCAGCGCGTTGGGAATGTTTGGGCAGACCCTCTCCGCGCCCTGGGGGCTTACGGGGAATTTCTGTGCCTCGCCCAGCAAGGCAGTGCCCAAGGTTGGGAGGCTTGTTGCTAGAGTGACAGGACTCTGTTTGGCATCATTTGTTTTCTTCTGCTAAGTTGGAAGGGCACCTAGGGACTCCTGGAAACAAGTTAGGCCCACAAAGTGCTTGAATACCATTCATCCGGGTGCAGAGACCCAGGGGCTCAGGAAGCAGGAGATAGGAAGTGGGTGAACTCGGGCTAAGGGGTCCCTTCAAGGTGACACTCGGCATTTCAGATTGTTCCCTGCCCCAGTGGGATGTCTGGCTTTCCCTTCCTTTTGCACAGCCTGTACTGAAGTGACTGTTTGTTTACCTCCAGCAGAGCTGCATCCCTCCGGAAGGCTCCGTGACTATGGTGTGACAGTGCCCTGCAGCACAGATTTTCAGGGACGCTTCCTCTCCCACATGGTGTCTGGCCCAGCAGCAGCCTCTGCAGGGAGTGCGGCAGTGGACAGGCCACCTGCACCACCCTCACACTCAGGTCACCTCCGGGTGGCCCGCAGCCCCCTGCGCCACAAAGGAGCCTCCCCACCCCGCAGGCCTGGTGGGGCGGGGCGCTACTCCCTGTACTTCAATGTTACCGTTTTTGGGGAGGAGCTGCACTTGCGCCTGAGGCCCAGCCGGCGGCTGGTGGTGCCCGGGGCCTCTGCAGAGTGGCAGGAAGACTTTCAGGAGCTCTTCCGACAGCCCTTGCAGCAAGAATGTGTCTACACCGGGAGTATCACAGGCATGCCGGGGGCAGCTGTTGCCATCAGCAACTGTGATGGATTGGTAAGGGACAAGCGTTTCCTCAAGCCTCCTTTTGCCCCTCTCCCCAGGCCCTGGCTAACTCCAGTCCCTGAGCCCGGCAGACCTGGTTTTCTCCTTGGCTCCCCTGTGTGTGGGACTCCTGTGGGCAGGTGGTGTGGTCTGGGCATGCTACTTTCCACAGAGAACCTCACATGCCCTGCTGGCACCAGCTTTGTGCTCCGCCAGGTGGATAGTGGCCTAGCTAGGATGATGCCTTATCTGGTTCATCCCCTCACCATCTGCCGACACATCAAGACCGAAGCTTACCTGGCAGGTGTCTCTGAGCCCAGACACATGCAGGGGGGAGGAAGGTGGACTGTGCTGGGGTGGATTCTTGGCTGTGCCGCTTACTAGACGCAAGGCTTTGGAAAAGTTACTTACCCTCCCTGTGGTTCTTTCCTATGCCCAAGGTGAGGGTTTCTTCATTCTGTACATACTTCCTTCATGTGTCCTGTATGCCCACCCCTGTTCAGGCTCTGGGGGCTATAGCAGGGCCTGAGGTGCACACAGTCCCTGACCTCCTGGAGCTGAGGTGCTGGTGCTGATCATGGGACCCACCTTACCGCGCAGCACGGTTGGTGGCACCTGCCTGGCACGTGGTCAAGCCTCTGTCAGAATTAGCTGCTATTATTATTGTCACGTTCCCCACTGTCTCTGGCCCCTGAGGCCAGCCTGCTCTTTCCCAGGCTCTGCTCTGTGAGTTCCCTTTCTCAGCATCTGCCCCCTCCTCCCAGGCATCACAGTGCAAACCAGGAAGCCACGAGTGGCTTCTCTCTTTCTCACGCTCAGTCCCTGCCGAATCTTGGTCCCTTCCTGCTTCTTCCTCAGGGTGTCAGGCCACACGTGCCCGTGCTGCAGCTTCAGGGCAGTGGGCGCTGTTTTTGTGGTGTGTGCTCGGTCAGGGGTGAGCTGCTGTGTCCCAGGAAAGGGCCTGTGTGCCCCCTGCCCTGCACCTTTAGGAGAGGGATGAGTCCCATGAGGGGGTGGGGAGGGGGGTCTTTCCTTTCTGGCAGGCTGGGAACACTTCCCACCATCCTCCCACCCTTCAGGGTGTCTTCCTGCTGAATGTCACGGCCACCTTTGTCTAGACCAGTGCTTTTCAGTCTTTCTTTCACCACGCCCCCCACCCCTGTGGCCAAAGAGCCTTTTTAGACATTTTTCCTAATTGCTGCCCCCATAACATTTTAACACCACAGATATACTGAATAGATGTTTATGAACTGTATGTGTATCTGTGCTTTATATATAAAGAGTGGTGGGTTTTTTTTTTTTGCCTTTCAAAGAACCAGACATTGCCCGTTAGAGTGATGGGGCCCCCGATGAAGGGCATGGTCTAGGCAGCATCTGGTTCTCAAAGTTGGGTGTGTTCCGGAATCACCAGGGATGCAAGAGTTCTGCGCATCAGACTTTGGGAAACCCAGGGTGTGAGGACAGCTGAGAAGGCTAAGACCTTGCCCTGGTGCCAGGGTGAGCCTCGGCTGCAGGGGCGTCCTCAGTCGGCCTGCTGGCTAGCGCTGTGCTGTGGCCATAGTTTTTGGTTAAAAATCTGAGATGACGTTTGGAATCGCCCAGGGATGCAGTGTCTGAGCAGGTGGAGAGGGAAAGCGCCAGTGCACACTGGCGGCTTGGCTGAGCGACGTGAACTCTTTCCATAGTCATCAGGCGGGCAGGCTGTTGGCTGTGTGGTGATGGGGCTGGGTCTGCCACTGCTTGGACCACCTCTAAAAATGTGCACTGGGGACCTGAATGAAGGCGGTAGTGGATGGTCATCACCGTCCACGAGTAACTGTCAGTGCCCTTTACACCTGAAAACCTCCCAGTCGTTGAACCCACTCAGCAGCCCCTTGGTGGGTGGTTAGTGACTGCAGGTGAAGCAGGGATTGGGGTCATAAAGGAGTCTGGCCCCCAGCTCAGCACCCATGAACCGGAGTGGCCGCAGTCCGTGGGGCGCAGTGACCGGCTGCACTCTGGTGGTTCGGGGTGGGAGGCTGCTGGGTGGGCCTGGGACCAGGCTTCGCTCAGCCGATGTCGTGGGCTTTTGGTGGCCTCTGAGTAAATGTTCCGACCAGCAGTGTGACCTGGGCAAGTCATAGCCCATCTCTGGGCTTTACTCTCCTCATTTGTCCAAAGAGGGGTCGAGTTGGATGCTCCCTGGCATTTGGAATTCAATTCAATGTGGTATTTGCAGAAGCCAAATCAGGTCTCGGAGGCTGTTCCATGGATGGGCTTCCGTCTGGGACTGAGGCTCGCCTGGGTGCCCTGCGCGTGGTGAGGGGTAAACGTGGACCTCACAGGGCTGAGCCTCAGGCTGGGCCCCTGTTTACACCAGGCCACGGCCTGTGCCCTCGACTGTCTCCAGAGGCCTGTCCCCCAGTCTGGATCCCAAGGCGCCTTCCCCTCCAGGTTCCTGACGGGGGAGCCCAGCCCAGCGCAGCAGCCTCTCAGGGCAGAGCTGCTCACTCCTGGCCCTGCAGAATCCTGCCCCGTGAGGGTGAGGGGCTGTTTTCAGTGACCCAGCCGAGCCATCTTTGGACTCGAAGGCTACAGGGCAGCATTTCGATGATAAGATTGAACTCTGCATCTTCATGTGGCCTCTGGATTTTAACCTCATTTTCTTGAACAACTCAAATGCTGAGGTCATTTGTTCCAAAGAAAACATGTACTGAGCATGGGCTGTGAGCAAGGCCCACTGGGAGGTGTAAGAAAACGAAAGTGACACGTAATAATGGCAACAGGAATGCACCCCTCCCACAGCCCGGGCGTAGCATGCACACGTCCTGGCACACACCCCAGCACACGTACTACCAGCTCACCCGTTAATGTCGCCCCTGTGCAGACCAGGAGACTGAGCCGTGGGGAGGAGGTCTGAGGGGTGCAGGTAGCTCGCAGTAGCACAGGACCTTAGAGGTGGCAAAGCCTGTAGTCGTGTGCGCGGTGTGGGCAGGTACTGTTGTTGCCCTGTTTTGCACAGTCAGGTTTCTGCCCTTGAGGAACTTGGGTGCCAAGCCGCAGGGACCCCAAAAGTAGGTTCATCATTACCTTGTTGGTTTTTCAGAACGCAGTGGGGTGGGTGCTCAGGAGATGGGAGTGATTATTATTTGTGGTGTCAGAGAAGATGGTATTTGAAGTGGGCCTGGAGGGAGGGGCAGGAGTCTGCTGGGTCTGCAGGGGAAGGCAGAGGGAAGAGCGCGAGCCAGTGAGTGAGGGAGCCCCATGCTGGACGGGGCCGGGAGGGGACCCGAGAAGACGCGCTGGGCAGGTGGGCCTTGGTCTGACCTGAAGGAAGGGTAGGATGGGGGAGGGGGCCCGGGAAGGGGTGCAGCAGCCTGCTCTCTGAGAGAAGCTGGCTGGGGGTTGGGAGACATGGCCGTGTGACCCTGGGCCAGCTGCCTCCCTTCTCTGGGCCTCACTTACCTCCTGTGTGTATCGCAGAGGTGGCAGTGGACGACCTCAGAGTCCCGTCCAGCTCTGGCATTGGCACCTTGTGACACGCGGCAGGAGTTTGGTAGGAGTTTGAAGGCCCTTGTAAACCCATAGTTGGCTCCTCCCTCCCCATCGGCCCTGGGGCCTACTCCCTGCTGGGACTGGACTGGGCTGTAGGTGCACAGAGAGACACCAGTCCTGAACTTGGCCCTTACAGCCGAGCCAACCTGCCAGTTGTGAGATGGTCTGAACAAAGCCCTTGCCAGCCTTGCAGCCATGTGGCATTTTAGCTGCTCTGGTGAGAAGCACTGTGTCTAAACTGGTTGCTTGATCCTCATTCAACTGGAACTACACTGGGGGAAGTGACCATCAACCCTTCCATTCTGCCGTCCACAGCGTCACTCACCAGCAAGCGCCTGGCACAGATACCGGGAGGGTTCTGTGCACTGCGGTTAGTTCATGCCTCAAACAGAGCAATGGGCACTTGACCTTACTTCCCGCCTGCTCTTCTGAGGGGTCTGGTGTTATAGCTGGGGGAGGGGGTGGGAGGGAGCCAGGCCTGAGGAAGCCAAGACCGCTGCCCTGGATGAGTTTGTAGGTTAACGGGGACTCAGATATAAAAGCTGACAAATTAAAATCCTGTGTGAGGCAGCACGGAGGGACCCATTTGTTTTGGCTAGGGCATCCAGGAAGACTCCCTGGAGGAGGCGGCACTGGCTCAAGAGTGTGTACATATTGTAAAGAAGGAAGAAAGTGTGGGGTCGTGCCAGCAGAGAGAACAACGGACTCGGACAAGCTAATGAAACAAGGGATGTGGGGAGGCCCAGTCCTGCTGTAGTGTTGCTTCTGGGGGTGGGGGTTCCTGATTAAGAACATGCCCAGGCAGCAGTGGCAACCCGTGCTCCTAGGGGAGCCTGGCCAGTCATCGCCACAGTCATCTCAGTGTTCCCCTGACCCCTGGCCTCCGGGGGCCTGTGGGCAGGGAGCACCTGGGAGGACCCCTGGCTGGGGGCTGGGGCAGAACAGCCCCTCTGCTAGTGATGGTGCCTCTGAGTTCTGGGGGAAACGTGGAGGCATGGGGGGGCAGTTCTTTGTGGGTCCTACAGGTGTTCTGGGGTATAGGAATGAGGTGAGCAGGTGGGGTCCCTGCCTCTGGGGGCTCACTGTGCCCAGCTAGAACCTGGACCGCCCAGTTTCCCCTCCCTCCTGCCCCCCAGGCCTTTCTGCCCTGCGCTGGGGCGCTGAGGGCTCAGCCCTGCTGCCCCTGTGAGTCACTGTCTCGGGGCGGAAGTAGCCGCGCATGTGAGATTTGTCACATCTGGTTTCGTTTTCCACCGTCTGCAGATGGTGTGTTTTTAGCAGGCTCTGCTGAGTGTACCTCCGCAGACCGTGTGGGCGGGGCCAGGGAGGCCGAGTCCCAGCCTGGCTTCTTACCTCTGTCTCCTGTTGTGTGGTCACTGGAGCTCTCTGAGCCTCGGTCCTTGAGTTTTCAAAGGGGGTTACGGTGGGCAATGCAGTGGGTGGCGTTGGAGAGGCTGAGGATAGACGGCCACAAAGGTCAGAGCTGCTCTTTGGGCAGTGAAACGTTCTAAAGTTGATTGTGGCGGTGGTTGCATGACTCTGTGTGTGTAACCAAAAGCCATTGAATTCTAGAGTGTAAATGAGTGAATTGTGTGGTGTGTGAGTTATATCCCAGGAAAACTGTTACAAAAAGCGCCTGGCCCACAGAAAGGCCAATGGCAGTCACTGTCAGTAGTAATCAAGAGGTGGCAGTTTGGGGTGGCAGAAAGTGTGGGGTCTCCTTGTCTGATACAGACCTGCTGTGTGGCCTTGAATAAGTTTCTAAACCTCTCTGTGGTTACAGATGAGGTACTCCTCATCTGTAAGGAGGAGAGAATGATCAAGGGTATCCAACCTTTTGGTGTCTCTGGGCCACAGTGGAAGAAGAGTTGTCTTGGGCCAAATATTAAAAACATTGCAACACGTAATCACAAAAAAATCTCATCATGTTTTAAGTAGATTTATGACTTTGTGTTGGGCTGCATTCACAGCCATCCTGGGCCGCATGTGGCCTGTGGGCTGTGGGTTGGACACCCCTGGTAGGGCTGTTCACAGGATTAAATAAGATAGTATAAAAAAGTGAAAGGTCTGGTGTATGGTGGGGCCTTAAAAATGAGGATAGTATTAATGGTAATGTTTATTATTTTCTTACAATAATGGCTATAGTAATTACAGTTATTGTGAATGATGAAAAATACTATAAATACTGTCAGAGTCCCTTGTATTGCAACAGGGCGTAGATGTGCGTCTGAGGCCACCTGTGGTTCCCGGGGTGTCCAAAGCCTGCTTTTTCTGCTGCTGCGGCTTTCTCTGCACAGAGGGTCAAACAGTGCTTGCTCAGGGCACGGAGCGAGACTCCTACAACTGGTCTGTAATACGCAGGTGCCTTCTGGGAGGGGGTCGGGGGGACACTGAGAGGTGCTGAGTGGAGCACTTCGGTCCTGGGAAGGCAGGGGTGAAACTCAGCCCGCCCTTCTTCTGCCCTTTGGTTTAAAGAGAAGGCCAACCCACAGCAGACGGTGTGAAACAAGACATGCCGCACTGAACTTCCCTGTTCCGTGGAAAAGCACCATGCACTCAGCAGGTGTCCCAGAGTGGGTACTGAGGAGGAAGTGCTTCCTGGGAAGGAAGGCTTCCTGGGGAGGGGCCATTTGGGCCGGGTTTTTAAGCATCAGTAGGAGTTTTTAAAGCCAAGAGGTAGGAATTATAAGCAGTCTGCAGGGAAGGAAATCCTGTGTCTTCATGGGGTGCAGGGAATGGCAAGTCACCCAGCCCTCCGTGGGAGAGGGGGCACAGTGAGCATGCAGTCTGGGAAGTGTCTGCCTCTCGGTGGAGCTCAGACTTGCCCCTGTGGGCACGGGAGGCACAGGAGGTCGGTAAACAGGGGCCACATTACTAGTCGGAGAAGTGTCTTTTCTGGTGCATGCTGGTGCAGTGCTGGCATGGCAGACAGGCCTGTGGCTCCTTGGCATCCTTGCGCCAACACTTGTCCTTGCTCTGGGGGCTGCTCCTGGTCGGCTGCTGAGTGAACGGCTGTCCTGCAGCCCCTTTGGGAGCCCGGGCTCCTCTCTGTCCTGCTGTCCAACCCTGCCCCTGGGATGTGGAGTGGGAGGTCTGGAGTTTAAGTGGTGCCCCTCTGAGCCACCTCGCTGGCCTGTCCCTGCACATCTCGGACCGCAGGCCGCCTGCACTCACAGGTCCGTGCTGAGAACCCTGGCGGGGGTAGGGGGTCTGGCCCCACATTAGTGTAGGCTTTGCCTTCTTGTCCCAGCTGCATCTCCAGCCTCGATAGTGGTGCCTGCTCTGCAGACCCCTGCTACCCCCCCAGTCAGTTATGCCTCCCTTTGTGGCCCCTCTGCCTTGTTCATTCTGTTTCCACCCACCATGGTGCCTCCCCCTTCTCTCTGCTTGAGGCATGCCCCACCTTGGCCATCTGGTTCTTGGAAATCAGACATGTGCCTCGAGTCTTTGCTTTTCTCTGAGCGCTGAGCACAGGGCTGGGCTCACAGTACACAGGGGTCCCGACTTCAGCTCCTGCAAGAGCGAGGTGGGACCAGGCAGACGGGAGAGGACAACACCCTCTCTAAAGGGAGTGCCAATTTGGCGTCGCGACATGTGTGAATGTTTTAAGGAGAAATCAGAAATACAGATTTTTAAGTAAAACAGTCTGTTCTTTAAGCAAAGCGCTCTATTTTTTAACACAGCAGGTTTGGCTGCAGATTGCGTGCAGGCAGTGTGAGCAGGGCAAGAGAGCGTGAGCGCTGGAGCCAGATCACCTGGGGTGAGACCCAGCCCTGCTTCCACTGCTGCGTGGCCTTGGGCAGTTTCCGATTTCTCCAGGGCTGGACTTCCTCATCTGTACAGTGGGGACTGCACTGGCAGCCGCTTCACGGCCCTCGAGCCCTGCAGTGGTGGCAGTTATTCCTGTTCACTGCTGCGGCTTCACTGCTGCGGCTTCACTGCTGCGTCGGACGGGATGGGTGGGGGGAGAAGAGTCAGGAGCACTTGAAGCGCCGCCTCAGCGCCTAGAGCAGTGGCGGCTTTCATTGCTGTGGATGGTCTCTTGGCGTACACATGGACACTGAGACAGGGCCCACGCAGGTTCGTTTCTGGACCCCTGGTCGCCCAGCCCAGCACTCTTTTGCTTCCCAGGAGGCCCCATCCCGCCCAGCCTCCGTCTGAAGGGACGGGTGGTTTTCTGGGTCCTGGGGAGTCCTTCTGCCTCTGAGGTGGTCTGATCCTACAGACTCCCCACAGCTATGTCTTGCTGGATTAACAACTTATTTATGATGCGGATAAAAGCCAGACATCGCCTCATTGCCATTCCTCCTGAGCAGAGCCGGCCTCCTGGTCCAGCGAGGGATGGTCTGGTCTGGGGGCAGGTTTTATGTTCTTCCCTGGCATCTTCCGGGCCACCTGGAGTGCCAGCGAGTACGCTAGGGGCTGCACCTGCCTCTCACCTGCCTCCCCGTGTCAGTGCGGCAGCCCAGGGCAGGACCCCTGCGAGCACCCAGGGAGTCTCTGCATTCCCCGGACCCTGCAGTGGGAAGTTCCCGAACCACCTGCCAGGACCAGCATTCTGTTTTTGGCGCGAGGCCTTGCCCTGCCTCCGAAGCCTTAAGATACAGCAGCAGCAGGGACTACAATAGCCACGCTTGCAGAACACCTCATCCCTGGCAGCTCCAAGGAGCTCCTCGTCAGCACAAAGAATCCTCGGGTCGTGAGAACCTCCAGTGGTGAATCCCAGCTCAACGCCCCCACATTTCTCCTGGACTTTGGCCTGAGTGTACTCAGCTGTGGCCCAAGGAGGCTGTGGAGGCCTCTCAGTCCCCTCCTCACTTTCCAGACCAAAAAGTCAGGCTCGGGGAGGGGAAGAGACTCACCCAGGGTTGTGCCGTGGGTGATTGTCAGGGCCGACGGGGTCTGGGTGCCTGACTCCCAGTCCAGTGCTCTCCCAGCCATCCCCCCTGGCTTCCCTTCAGTCAGCAGAAAGGCCCGAGTAAACGGGAACAGCAACTCAAGGTCAAAACCCTGTGACGGCCAGTGACTCGGTGGTGGTGGCAGCGGCTTGAGAGTAGGATGCTAAAAAGATTGGTCCAGTGGTTGCCCGTGGGGGTGTCCTGGGAGTCCTGGCGCTGGGGCCCAGGTGGAGGTGTTCACAAGTCTCCCATGGTGCGGGTCATCGCTCCCCTCCACTGGGGAGCCGACTGAGAAAACACAAACACCAACAGCCCCGTTAGCGGGATCTGAAGCTCGAAAGGAACCTGGAGTTTCTTAGCCCCAGTCAGCACTGGCGAAGTCTGATCCGTTTTCCAAACACTGCAGGGCAGCGGGCTGCTCTTGTGTACGCAGCACGGGTCATGGACGTTGCAGAACCTGCAGTCTCACTGTCTTCTGCTTTCTGCGCCGCAGCTGAGCAGGCCCCGTCACAGAAACCTCTGCCGGCGGGACACTGGTCAGGACGCGGTTGTCTGACGCAAACCCTGTTCCCAGTGGGCTGCTTGAAGCTCTTTGTCAGCTGTTGCTTCTAAGCCAACCAAACATTCATACCTTTGATGTGTCCAGAAAGCACCCGTGCCCTTAAGCCACCCCGGCCTGCAGTGGAGGTTCATTTCCGCCCGAGAGGCTGGCAGGAGCTCACGCGCCCAATTAGCTCCCCCAGCCCAAAGAGGCCCTGTGTGCTGTGGCCCAGCAGGCTGCCCGCCTGGGTGCGTTGAGTGCTTAATACTTTGTCACCTCATAATTCACAGTCCTTGGATGGGGAGGCTGTAGGTAAAACGTGCGTTCCCTAAGCCACAGCCACATTTTGTGGGAAAGCAGAGCTTTCATTAAGGGCCACATGCACAAGGGAGTTTGTTTTGGAGGTCTGGCGCCAAGGATGCTTGTTTAATGTGGTTTGGTTCTGAAGTCAGTGCTCTGCGTGGATCAGTACTTGTCCTCCTAAAGCGTATATCTGGAAGAAGGAAGGACAGACATACCTGAGTGGGGGTAGCGCACCCACCAAGAACCCCTGGGGGCACAGAGGAGGGAGGGAGGGTGGGAGGGAAGGGCATTCCTGGCAGAGCTCACAGGCAGGGGCAAAGGCCTGGGGCGGTGTGAACACCTGCGGTTCTGGGTACACAGCAGGTCCCGTGTGGGGGTGGGAGGATTTTGTTCTCTTAATTCCAAAAGGAAACAAACGGGGCTTGACAAGAATAGCAACTGCTGGGTGGTCCGAACCGCCCTGCTGCCTCTCCCAGTGGTGGTCGTGGCCTCTCTGACTGATTTCCTTGCTGATATCCTTTGGCCTGTTCCCCAGGACCTCCCACAATACCCATCGGGGAGCAGCTGAGCAGGCCCTGGGAGTTGCCCCTCCTCCTGGTCCTCTATTCTCCTGTGCCCTCCTTGCTGGCACACCCCTCCCCAGATACTGCCAGCACCTGCCCCTCATCTTCCTCAGGCCTTTGCTGAGGTTTCACCTTCTTAGTGACATCTTCCCCGACTCCCTTCTCTAAAATTTCAACCCTCAGTTCTCTATGATGAATTTTTCTCCATAGCTATTTCCATTTGGTTCTATATTATTACCTGTTTCACCACTCGGTAGAACATTAGTGCCAGTGAGGAGGACTTTTTGGCTGTGGCCCCAGCAGCGAGAACAGGGCCTGCTCGGTGAACATCTGAAGAGTGAATGAGTGGCTGAGCAGATAAGGAGTCTTGCAGACGGAGGTTTGGAGAGGTAAGAGCGAGCATGTGAAGTGAGTCCGGGACCTGGTGCGTGGCCGAGTGGCCTGAATGTGTTGTCACTGGCCGAGGGCTCAGAAGTGTCCTGGTTCTAAGGAACCTGGAAAACAAGCTGCTGGTGCCGGCCGAGCAGGATTAAGGACAGTAGGAGGCCTCGTTTTGAGGACATCCCCAGCCACTTGCCGCTCCTCCCCGCTGTGCAAGGGTGTGGTGAGGCCTGAGGGGGTGTGTTGTCAGGCGTTATTCTGTAGAGCTGGGCCTGCACAGGGATTCAGGCGGCTGGGTCTACTCCTTTCCGTCCTCCCATGCTCACCCATCTTCTGTAGGGAACTCTGCCCACCCCACGCCCCCATTCATCACTCCTTGCAGATGTGCCATGTGTCAGACTATGTGGGAAACATTTTTCATGCCTGATCTCATGTGGGAAGGCATGGTTTAAAGCCACATCAGCACCCTGCTGGGCCAGGCTGATGGATCAGAGGGGAGCCCTTGCTGGACCATTGACCTGGGACAGGTGACCTCAGCCTTTGGAGGGACGGGCTGCATCTTTCCTCTAGAACCACCCCACCATCGGCTTGTCTGCTTCTGAGGAGGAGGGTTCAGGCTGCAGGGCCTCAATGCAGGGGGCCGCTTTTCAGCAGGGCCTGACAGACACCCGCCTTCTGGCATGTGAGGAATGCTTCCTGTCTGCTCGTCCTGAAGCTGCCACCCCTGCCACCAGGACTCTGGGCAAAGCAGAGGACCAGGCAGTGCTCCCAGCCCATGCTTGGTGGGCTGTGGTGGTGACAGAGGGGGAGCCTCAGAGCCACGTGGCTCCTGGGCCCAGAGAATGGAAACTGGGGATGGCTGCCAGCCTGGCAAGGTCTGCCCTTGACTCCGGCTGGGCTTGAGGGTGGGGGTTTGCAGCAGGAGGGGCGTTGCCGACACCTGCAGCATGAGGCCCTGCCTTGCCCGGGGGCCAGCAGCCCTGACACTGAAGGTGGGGTCCTGAAAAGTGAGCACCTTTCCTTTAAGAATGTTTACTGAGCTTTTGAAGACCTAAGTAACTGTGTTTTCTACGGGTCAGAGGACGGAATCAACCACCGCCTTCATCTTCATCGTCATCAGCATCACCCTAGAGGGACTGGCTTGAGGACTCCCCAGCTGGGGTGGCTGCGACATCATTGGTTTGCCACTGGTGGCCCAGCAGATCACAGTTTTCCTCCCCAACCTGCCAGACCCCCACCCGGCTCAGGGAAATTTTAGTGAATTATTCTTTACTCACAGTGGAATCACACCTTGAGGAGAGGAGATGGGTGGGTTCTAAGGCAGTACCTAGGGCCCAGACCACCTGTGGTCCAGATGGTCCGGGGTCGTGCTCAGCCTGGGGAGGTGATCACAGCGGAAGAGGTGCACGTGAGCCGGCCGGTCCAGACTCCCTCCCCCCACCCAGCCTCTACTCCACTTTGCAGGGAGGTTGGATGACGGAGGAGAGTTACATGTTGTTTGCCTCTTCTTAAAAAAACTTCACTTAAAATAATTGTTATACAGTTATGACTTGCTCATTGTAGCAAGCAGACAGACATGGCTTTCCTTCTCAGGTGGGGAATTACAGAAAACAGAAAAGATCTAAAAGCTTAAGGAGAGGAATCACCTACTGCTTTGCCACCCAGAGGCAACTCGGCAACACGGGTGCGTTTCCACCAACCTTTTACCTGTGCATGCTCTTTGTCACTTTTAAAATTACCCTGAACCAGACTTCTGGGCAAGATGGAGGCATAATTAGACACTCTTCGCCTCCTGACACAACCATAAGAAGGATCACAACTAACCTCAAAACAAAAAATACCCAGAACTTCAAGAAAATCGAACTGTATGGAAGTCCGCGACCAAGGATTCGAAGAAGACGTATTCATCCAAATGGGTAAGAGTGGCAGAGCTGGGCAGAGAGGACGTGGTTTGGCGGCAGCCAGCAGAACAGGCAGTCCCACATTCATGTGCAGTGGATACAAATCGGGAGGGATCCCTGGGGAGTGGGTGATCCTAGCTCCAGGCCAGACCATGCAGCCCAGGGTTCCTGTGCTGGGAAAATAAAGCCTCATAACTTCTGGCTATAAAACACCAGTGGGGGTCGGGGCAGTGGAAGAAACTGTTGGTCTCTCGGGAGAGTCTGTGTAAAGGGGCACATGGTTCTAGAATGTATGCAAACACACACACTTTGGAAACCAACACCAGGACAACAGCTAGAGGAGTGCCAGCTGCATATAGAAAGTAGATACAGTGACCGGAAATGGGGAGAGCACTGAGCAAACCTCCAGCAGCCAGGCAGCAGCACTGTCCCCTTCCAAGCCCTCCCCCACATACAAGCCACAAAGCAGTGACGCAGGTTGCCCAGCCCTGGCAAATACCTGAAGCTCCACCCCACACACTTAATAGGTGCACTAAGACAGGGGGTCAAAGCAGCTCTATCTGATACACAGAAACAAACCCCAGGAGGCTACCAAATTGAGGAGACAAAGAAATATGGCCCAAATGAAAGAACAGAACAAAACCCCAGAAAAAAAATTAAATGAAACAGAAATAGGCAACCTATCAGATGCAAAGTTCAAAACACTGGTGATCAGTATGCTCAGAGAACTCATTGAGTATGGCAAAAACATAAGGGAAGAAATGAAGGCTATACTAAGTGAAATGAAAAAAATCCATAGGGAACTAACAGTGAACGGAAGGAAGCCAGGGTTCAAATCAACGATTTGGGACATAAGGAAGAAATAAACATTCAACCAGAACAGAGTGAAGAAACAAGAATTAAAAAAAAAACACCAAAAAACCAAGAGAATAAGAAGACTCTGGGACATCTCCAAACATGACAACATCCTAATCAGAGGGATGTCAGAAGGAGAAGAGGAAGAGCAGGAAATTGAAAATGTATTTGAGAAAATAATGAAAGAAAACTTCCCTAATTTGGCAAAGGAAATAGCGTACAAGTCCAGGAAGCACAGAGAGTCCCAAACAATTTGGACCCAAAGAGGACCACACCAAGACACATCATAATTAAAATGCCAGAGGTAAAAGATAAAGAGAATCTTAAAAGCAGCAAAAGAAGAGCAGAGAGTTACCTACAAAGGAGTTCCCATAAGACTATCGGCTGATTTCTCAAAAGAAACTTTGCAGGCAAGAAGGGACTGGCAAGAAGTATTCAAAGTGATGAAAAGCAAGTACCTACAACCAAGATTAATTACTCTATCCATCAAAGCTGTTATTTAGAATGGAAGGCAGATGAAGTACTTCCTACGTAAGGTAAAGTTAAAGGAGTTCATCATCATCACCAAGCCCTTATTATATGAAACGTTAAAGGGACTTATTTAAGAAAAAGATCAAAACTACGAACATTAAAATGACAACCAACTCACAACTATCAACAACTGAATCTAAAAGACAAAAACTAAAACTAAGCAAACACCTAGAACAGGAACAGAATCACAGAAGTGGAGATCACATGGAAGGTTATCAGCTGGGAAGGGGAAGGGGGAGAATGAGAGAAAGGTACAGGGAATAAGAAGCATTGATAGGTACGAAACAGATGGGGAGGTTAAGAAAAGTATAGGAAATGATGTCATAGAACTTATATTCATGACCCATGGGCATGAACTAAGGGGGGGATTGCTAGAGGGGAGAGGTGTACCAGTCAGAGGGGGGCAAAGGAGGAAAAGTTGGGACAACTGTAATAACAATAAAATATACTTAAAAAAATAAAGGTAACCCTGCTAACCATAAAAAAATAAAATAAAACTGCCCCGAACCAGCCTATTCTCCTGGTAAGGACTTTTCCCCTTCGGATGCTCAACCACTGGTATTTTTTCCTGTTGACAGGCAGGGAATTTGAGCAGGTCAAAGCCGGGCCGCAGTGGAGCCAGAAGTTAGAGACCAGCTGTCTGTGGTTCCAGAAGGTTGCTCCTGGCACTCCCGTTATGAGCCAGTGGGGCTCCCCGCACACTTTGAACGATAGTCATGGTACCCATGCAGCAAACTTGAACACGTGCCTGGTCCTTGCTGCCAGGTAGGACCCTTCGAGGTGCTCTGTGTATGTTTTCAGAGCAGGCGTACTATGTAGGGTGTTGTAATCCTGAAGCACAGGGAAGTTAAGCAGCTTGCCAAGGTGACATGGTCTGAGTAGCAGAGCCCGGGTTCTGGCTCTAGGGTCTCTGCATTTACCCACCACACACACCCACCGCATCACCTCTCCCCTGAGAAGGATTCTTGCTGCAGATGGACTGGGACCAGCAAGACCGCAGTATCCTTTCATCCGGCACCTATCTGGGTGTGGGGCCTGCAGAAGTTATAACCCTGGGAAGTGAGGGCAAGTGGCCATCCAGATAACTTCCTCCAGATGGTGGAGGCTGTCCGCTTCCTGAGGTTTCTTCCGACCCTTGGGCCTACTCTGGGAGTGCTAACGCTGCCTGTGTGGGGCATGGCAGGGTGTGCCAGTTGAGGACCAGCCTGGCGATTCTCGGCTCCCCCCTCCAAGGGCTCTTCCTCCTGCCTATCCCCAAGGCTGCAGCTTGAGATGAATCAGCTTTCAGACTTTCCTTGGCTTGGGCCCAGGCCTTGGCAGCCCAGCCTCTCCAGCACAGCTCCTGTGGCTTGGGGCTTCCACATCAGGTTTGAATTATATGGAATCTCAGCATCTGCAGGCTTTCATCCCAGCTATGCTGACTCATGCTTTCGTGGTAGTGGGCAGCCTGTGTGCCGTGTGTGTGTGTGTGTGTGTGTGTTGTCTGCCTGCACATGTGTTGTCTCTGTGTGTGTGCTATTTCTGTGTGTGTCATCTTCGTGCACATGTGCCATCTCCCTGCATGTGTGTCGTCTTTTTCTCATAGCTTTGTTGAGATATAATTCATATGCCATGCAGTTTACCCATTTAAAAATCAGTGGGTTGTTGTCATATGGACAGAGTGGGGTAATTATGACCACAAACAATTTTAGAACATTTCCATGTTCTCAGAAAGGAGCCCTGTACCCTTTTACTATCACACCCAGCAAAGGCTGCAGCCCTCAGCGAGCCTGGTTTGTATGACTTCGGTCTGGATGAAGCACACAGGCCTTCTGACTTGTGCTGTGAGGGTTTTGCTTGACTTGGCCTTGAACAGACAGGAACAATCCCCTTCATCTATTGCCCCAGCCCCCAGAAACTGCTAATCTACTTTCTGTCCCTATAGATTTCCCCCTATTCTGGACATTTCATATACATGGAATCATATAAGATGTGGCTTTTGAAGATTGGCTTCTTTCATTTGCATAATGTTTTCAAGAGTCACCATGTTACAGCATGTGCCAATACTTCATTTCTTTTTTATTTTTATTTTTTAAGGCCTCGTTGTCTTTTCATTTTTACTTTTAAACTATATTTAATTGATTATGCTATTACAGTTGTCCTGGTTTGCCTCCCTCCACCCGGTGTCCCCCACTCCCTCAAGAAATCCCCCTGACATTATTTATGTCCATGGGTCATGCATTTAAGTTTTTTGGCTACTCCATTTTCTGTACTGTACCTTATATCCCCATGGCTATTCCATAACTACCTATTCATACTTCTTAATCCCTCACCTCTACCCCCCTTTTCCCCCACCCCCCTCCCATCTGGCAACCATCCGGTAACTAACTTATTTTCTTTTGCTGATTTTAAGAGCCTCTCTCATTGGCATTTTAATTATGATGTGCCTTTGGAGTGGGCCTCTTTGCATCCATCATAATTGGGACTCTCTGTGCTTCTGGGACTTGCATGTCTATTTCCTTCACCAAGTTAAGGAAATTTTCTTTCCTTATTTTTTCAGGTAGATTTGTGATTTCTTGCTCTTTCTCTTTTTTCTAGCACTTCTATAATGTGAATGTTGGACCTCTTGAAGTTATCCCAGAGACTGTTTATACTATCCTCATTTTTTTGGATTCTTTTTTCTTCTTGTTGTTCTGCATGGTTGTTTTTTGCTTCTTTATGTCCCAAATCATTGATTTGATTCTCGGCTTCATCCATTCTACTGTTATTTTCCTGTAAATGGTTCTTTACTTCAAGTAGTGTATCCTTCATTTCTGACTGATCTTTTTTATGCTGCTGAGGTCCTCACTAAGTTCCTTAGCATCCTTATAAACAGTGTTTTGAACTCTCCATCTGATAGATTGCTTATCTCCATTTTATTTAGCTTTTTTTCTGGAGTTTTGATCTGTTCTTTCATCTGGGCCATGTTTCTTTGTCTCCTTGTTTTGGCAGTCTCCCTGTGTTTGTTTCTGTGTATTAGGTAGAACTACTATGACTCTGTGTCTTGGTAGTGTGACCTAATGTAGTAGGTGTCCTGCAGGGTCCAGTGACACAGCCTCCCCTGTCACCCAATCTGGGTACTCGAGGTGCACCCTTCATGTGGGCTGAGAACACTCTCTTCTTGTAATTGAGCCTTGATTTCTGTTGGCAGGTCAAATCCCTCCAATGGGAGGGATTTACCCAGTTAAGTCAGCTGCAAGGACTGGCTGTGACCACTGACCACCAACCTCCACAGTCTGTAGAGGACCAGCTGTGTAGGGGCAGGGTGGTGGTGTTCTGACATGGTCTGTAGCTGTCCACTGGGTATGCTGACCTTGGAGTTTCCTGGGTGATGCAGGCCAAGGTCAGCCCCTACCTATGTTTTGCCCAGGGCACCATGCCTGAGCTATAAAGCAATGATAGAGGTGGCTGCTACTAGTGCTAGGCTTAGAGATTCTGAGGGAAGCCAAGTTGTGAATCTAATCTGGCTGGCACTAGGGCTCACTGAAGCCAGCTGTTGCTTATTTGATAGGATTTAGGAGCCAAGACCAGTCATTCTTATGGAAAAACAGCTTGGGTGGGCCTGTAAATTGGGTGGGGCAGAGCCTCTGAGGATCTCCAAGGCCGGTCATGCAGTGTTAGCCCTGTTGATGGAGTCTCAGATATGATACCCGCTAACCGGCTCTGTGCGGGGAGGGTTTAGAAAAGGGACAATGGCCTCTGCTCACCTTGATGCCAGACACTTCAGTTTCTCCCAGTATGTCACTGGTGCCTTTCAAGCTGCTACCCTGGTGCTGGAGCTCAGAGGGACTGAGTCTGAGTAGGTGAGTCTGTGTGTGGGTTCTTTGAGAGGAACTGCTTGGGGCTCTAGCAGTTTTTTCCACCAACTGAATCCCTGCTGAATTTTGCAGCCAAAAGTTGTGGGGACTTATCTCCCTGCCACTGGAATCCTGGGCTGGGGGGCCTGGTGTGGGTCTGGGACTCCTTGCTCCCGAGACATCCCTCCTGAATTTTTATCTATGTGGGTGTTGGACCAGCCTGTTCTGCACTGGTGCCCTTCCTACCAGCCTGGATGGATGTGGTTTCTTTAATTCCATAGTTGTCAGACTTCCATTCAACTCAATTTCGTAGTTGTCAGACTTCATTCAGCTTGATTTCTGACATTCCTGAATGATGGTGGTTCTACATTGTAGCTGTAATTTTGATGTGGCTGTGTGAGGAGGTGAGCCATGTCTGCCTGCACCACCATCTTGACCGGGAGAGTCTCCTCGTTCCTTTAATGGGTGAATCATATTTCATTGTGTGATACACCACATTTTGTTTATCCACTCGTCAGCTGAAGGACATTTGGGTTGTTTCTACTTTTTGGCTCTTGTGAGTAGTGCTGCAGCGAACATTTGTGTAAAGTTTTTGTGTGGGCATGTTTTCATTGCTTTTGAGTATATACCGAGGAGTGGAGTTCCCGGGCCATATGGTGACTCTGTTTAATATTTGAGAAACTGCCAGACTGTTTTCTAAAGTGGCTGCATCACTTTACACTCCCAACAGCAGTGCACAGTGCTCCAGTTTCTCCACATCCTTGGCAACACTATCTGATTGCTTGATTCCAGCCCTCGCAGTGGGTACGGAGGGATGTCTCACTGTGGTTTCGATTTGGATTTCCCTAACGACAGACGACAGACGATGTCAAGCCCATTTTCACATGCTTATTGGTCATTTGTATGCATTCCTTGGAGAAATGTTTACTTAGATTCTTTTTTTATTTTTAAATGGGGTTGTTTGTCTTTTTATTATTGAGTTGTATGAGTTCTTTATATGTTCTAGATACAAGGCCCTTATCAGAAGGGCAGAGGCTGGTCTTTCATGACCTAATGCACACGCCCAACCCCCTCACATCCAGCTTGCAGTAGGTGCTTCATGAAGACAGAAGGACATACTGAGGCGGGAGAGGATCTGGGCCACCTCGGAGGTTTCTGGCAGGAGTGGTGGTCCCAGGGTGTGGGGGTGTGTGGGGTGGAGCGGGCTCCCTCTCATCCGTCGTGACTCGGAGACAGTGGCCTAGGATGACCCATCAGAGGATCTAGAACCTGCAGATTATGTAGGGTGTGGCTGACCTGACATCGACAGAATGATGGAAGGTGGGAGAGATGGGGAAAGGATTTGAAAACACCCAGTCTCTGGACCCACCACTCCTCTTGATTTTTAGCTTGAGTGTCCAGGAACATTATGGTGCCATTTTCTGGGATGAGGATGGCTAGGGAGGAAAAGGTCTGCTTTTATTTGTGTTTTGTATTTTATTTAATTTTTGTTGTATTTTTTCCCTTTACCCTTTAGTCTCCTAATACTCCCCTCCCCTCAGCAGTCGCCACACTGTTGTCCATGTCCATGAGTCCTTTTTCCTTTCTGCTCAGTCTCTCCACCTGCTACCTTCCCCATCCCCTGCTAGCTGTCATCCTACTGTCTACGAGTCTGTCCCCATTTTCCTTGTTAGTTCACTTTGTTCATGAGGTTCCACTTGTGAGGAAATCATGTGGTATTTGTCTTTCTCTGACTGGCTTATTTCACTTAGCATAATGTTCTCCAGGTCCGTCCATACGGTTGCCAAGGGTAAAATTTTCTTCTTTTCTTACAGCTAAGTAGTATTCCATTGTGTAAATGTCCGTAGTTGTTTTACCCACTCATCTATTAATGGACGCTCGGGCTGCTTCCATATCCTGGTGATCGTATATAATGCCGCACTGAACACAGGGGCTTATGTTCTTTCAGAGTACTGTTTTGTGTTCCTTCAGAGATGTTCCCAGAAGTAGGATCACTGGTCAAAGGCAGATACATTTTAATTTTTTGAGGTATCTCCATAATGCTTTTACGTCTGCTTTAAAGTCTGCTGTGCCCAGCGGAGGCCCGGGGTCTTTATCGAGGAGACCGTGAGACGGCCCTGCATGGGTTCTGGTGGGGTCAGGGTGGAGATGTAACTGAGGAGCTCTCTGAAAGCACACACACAGTGTTTAAAGCCATGGGATCAGGGGAAACTCCCAGGGGGCATGTGTGGCTGGAGGAGCTGGGTGAGACCAGGACAAAGAATTGATGGCTGGCTCTGGGCACAGGAGGTCACAGGTGGCCCGGATGAGAGCAGTTTTCAGGAAGCGGTGGCTCCAGAAGGCCCTGTGGGATGGGTAGAGGGGAGGCATGAGACCCGGAGGCAGAGGCAGTGAGGGTAGATGCCTCTTTCTGCCTGGGAGGAAAGCAGAGACCAGCAATAGCTGCACTGGGCTGGGAGGGAGCGAGGGAGGGAGTTGCCCAGACGGGAGGTCCTTGGGTGCACCTGTGTGTCGATGAGAACAATCAGGAGAGGGAGCAAGCGTGGCGATGCCAGAAAAAGCGTACTGACTGCCAGAGCCAGGTCCTCGAGGAGGTGAGAGGGAGGCAATCCTGAGCACGGGGTGGTGCGAGGACAGGGAAGGGCCCTCCTGATGGTGTCTGCTTCCTCCCTGAAAACAAGAGAGGGCGAGGGTGGGGCAGTGCTGGCAGCCTGAGCCGCTGGGAGAACTGGGATGTGGACAGAACAGCAGGCGAGGCAGAATCCCTGGCAGCAGCACGCTCACGTGAGAGTTGTGACCGCTGGTTTCGAGTGATTCCCGTGGGCCCCATGTGCGTTTTCTCCATCAGTGTGTGGACATGGAGTGCGTGGCTGGTGGGTTGAACCAGGGCAGCGGCTCCTCTGGGAAAGTAGGATGGAGGGGGAGGGGAGGGTTATGTATGTTTACAGGGGAATTAAGATTCTAGACCAAGAAGTCCCAGGTGGTGAGAAGGGGTGTGAGGACTTGGTGGGGGGCCAGGGAATGACAGTGATAAAGTGGCGGGGTCACACGTTGGAGGTCCCAGTGAAGTGTAACAGTAGTGGAGCCAGCGGGCTGGAGTGGTAAGTGAGCAGGGCAGGGGCAGGAGGGAAGGAGACTGCTGAAGTGAAGGGTTCTGCGGTGGGAGCGGGTGATGTGGTCCCGGGAGAGGGTCGGGGAGTCAGGGAGGGAGCATTGCTGGCACGGCTGGCGTAGGAGCAGGTTGCTGGGCTGGGGGAGAATCTGGTGGAAGCCGTTTCTGATTCTCGCTCCACTCCCAGTTGTGTGCCTCACCGCAGACGCCACTTGCTGGGTTTTCTTTCATTTCCTACAGTGGAACAGTTTCCATCTGAATTTGCTGGAAGCCTAGAACCTGAGACAGCACAGCAGGCAGTAAAACTCTGTAATGGAATTTGCAGAACAAGTTCGGGCCCAAGAATACACTCTCCTTGGGAGGTGGTGGGATGGTGGGATGGAGGAGGCTTGCCCTGCCCCTTCGTCTTCTGGGAGGCCCCCCATAAGCCAGTCTCGGAAGGACAGGGAAGAGGAGACCTGGCTCTGCTGGAGCTGCCGTCTTGAAATGCTTCCCGCTGGCATTCAACAGAGCTGGCCAATCCGAGGGTGCGAATGTGGGTTCAAGATCCCCCGTCCCAGAGCCAATCCACTTGCCCTGTCTGGACCCCAGGCTGGATCCTTGCCTGTTGTCTCTGCATTGGATTCAGCACCCATGGAGCCCTGCCCTTGCCCAAGCCTGGGCTTTTGCACCGTCTGAGGACATGCATTCCACTCCTTGGGGATGCCTTCCTGGGACCTCTCTTTGCTGGCTCTGTACCCTTGCCTCCCAATTTACATGCAAGTACATGCAATTTTAGAATAAATGTGTTTGTTTATATGCATGTGGGTTAATTCCAAAATAATATGGCTCCAGTATCCACTAAAATGTTTGGGACCTCACCCTGACGATGGCTACAGCTGACAAATGAATGTGCTCAGTCATGGCCCAGGACAGGGCACAAGGTGGTTTCTAAGCCAGCATGCAGCTCTCCTATGACCCTGACAAGTGCCCTTCACTCCCTGGAATTACACTCTGGAGTTGGGGGCTTCCGGGGAGCAGGCCTGGGAAACCTCAACTCGCATGGCCTGGGGCCTCTGCATGAAGAGGCAGCAGAAGGTGTCACCTTTTCAACTAAAACAACGTCACAGTGATATCAAACAGGCCTCCCCCATCAGCCAGTCGCCTCCTAGAAAAGACCCCTCAAAAACGTTATATTAAAGGGTCTTCAGCTTGGCTGAGAGGCCAACCTGCCCATTGGAGTTTCCATTCAGAAAAATAGCCTGAGGGTCTGACTAGTGCATTGACTCAATTGGGTGTGACCAGCTATTTTTTTTGTCTTGTTTTTATTGCATAAAGAAACTTTCTAACATGTATTTTCTACTTATTTATTATTTCCAAAAGAATAAGGTATGGGTAAAAACAGATATGGTTGACATTTCTTTTCCAACTAAGTAGAACTAATCTCACCCCCCTTTACTTCTTATACAGAAAGCTGAGTTGATTTTAGAGCTTTAAAATTAGCCACCACTTTTCAGAAACATAAACATCTCATAAACTGAGAGGCAGGAGTAATTTGGCAAGGAGGCAGAGAGCCAGAAAGCTCCCTTTGCCAGTCTGTCTGCCCTGCTCAGGGCCCAGTTTCCTGGCCAGGGCAGAGCTGGAGGGGATCGTGGGCCAACCCCTCGTGTCGTACATGGGAAACCAAGGGCCTCGTGGGAGGGGCTGGCCCAGCCTGTGGCCAGATCTGGTGTCTGGGCCTGCCTTCCATTCCTTCTGAGTCTGAGGGGCATCCAGGCCTGGACAAGAGCTGCCTGTCAGGACTGGACACGATGCACAAAATGGACAAGAAAAATTGCTGGGGAAGTGCTGCCCTTGATCCCTTGGTGGGGGCTGGTGGGACCCCCAGTCATAAAGGGGCTTGAAACTTATTGTCCAGGTTGCATATTACAGGGTCGTCTTAGCCCTAAACAGTTAAAGTGGGGTGGGGAAAAGAGAGATTATTTCACTCTTGCCTGGGGAGAGGCGGTGGGCAGTGTCGGGGCTGGACCCCACTTGGGCAGACAAGGGCTGAGGGTGTGATGCTGAGGGTGTAATGAGGATGGTGTGTGGGGTGAGAACCCTTTCCTGCTGGGATTGCTCTGCCTGGGGCCTGAAAGGGCTCTGTTCCTGCCAGGGCTGATGGCTGAACTCTCTCCCTACCTCCCACCAGGGTGGGAGGAGGACTGGCTTCCAGGGCAGTGGGGTTTTTTGTTTGTGTGTGTGTGTTTGTTTGTTTTGCCCAGAGGTGGAATATCTTGCTTCCTTTGCAAGGTCAGACCAGACTAGAGGCCCAGGGATTTGCAAATGGGACTATGAAAGAAAAGTTTCTTCAATCCAAGGGGCCCTGAAGGGCAGAAGCAGGGCCCAGTGCCGGCCTGAGGTAATACAGCCTAGTGGTTAAGAGCCACACAGAGCTGGGCTCTTGTTCTCGGCCTGTCACTTGCTAGGTGACTTTGGACAAGTTACTTAGCCATTCTGAGCCTCTGTTTCCTTATCCATGAAATGGATCTAATATTTGTGGCTACTTCATAGGATTGTTGTAAAGACTCAATAAGATCTGTAAGTGAAAGTTGCAGATCCTGTTATTATGACACACTCTTTATAAAGGGTAGCATGTAAGTAAGTATGCTTCAGCTAAGTAAAACGTTGTGAGTATCCTTATACAGAAAAGATTGTATCTTCAGGGAGGGAATGCTCTATCACTAGAGGCATCCAGACAAAAGTTAGAGGTGCCCTAACTGGTGATGTTGTTGAGGTTTTGAAGCCCCAAACCGGGGCAGGAGTGATGATCTTGAAAGGCTGGTGTGGCCCAGGACTGTGGGCAGGCGGGGTAGGGGTGGGGGGTCAGAAGGCAGTGCCTTGCAGCCCAGCCTACAGTGGTGTGGGTCATCTGGAACCTGCCACCATCATATGAGGCATTGAGATCTGGTGGCCAAATCAAGTCACTGGGTGGTGAGGCAGGGAATGCCAGAAGAATCCTCCTTACGTAGTTGGTTAACCAAGTCTCAGAACAGGGGAGGGCCATGCCAGGTGGCCCAGTGTGCAGGGGTGGTTGAGTGGGGTCTTCTGCCCCCCGACCTCTAGGATTCTACTGCCAGGCTGCTTCTGGAGGTGTGATGGGCACTGGCAGCAAAGGCCACAATGCCCGGCAAGCCTGGGTTTGTATGACTTCGGCCTGGATGAAGCACACAGGCCTTCTGAGTGGTGCTGTGAGGGTCTCTTGCTTTGTTTGGCCTTGAAGGGAACAGAACGATCCCCCTGGGTATCAGAGCAGGGTACAGCAGGAGGGATGGGATGGGTTCGGGGCTGGGCTGAGAGTCCTGTCACAAGCCCTGTGGCCACAGAGCTGCAGTAACTTTGCGAGGAATGCCCTAGGCCCTTCTGCCCCATGGCCCTGTGTTCCCTGGAAGACAGCCTTTCTTTGGGGATTCTGCTGGGCTGCTGTGGCAGAGGCCCTTTGACCGGGCCACGTTGTCCATGTTCCGGCTCAGCCTCTGCCCATGAGCTTGGATGCCTCCCGGGTCCCCACACTGCCTTCATGCTTCTGTACCCTTGCCCAGGCCCCTACCTGACATACCCTTTCCAGCTCAGGTGGGCTTCTTCTGCCCGCCCCCAAGAGCTTCTTTCTGATACAGTCATCACCTTTCTGCTGGCCATGGGGGTGTAGCAGGGACTGTGAGTCCCAGGGTGACCATGCGACTCAGGCTGGGCCAACCACAGTCTCCCTTGGGCTGGTGCAGGTTGGGCTATGGAAGGAGAGCCTCCTTGTCTCTGGCGGTGGGCTGGACATGCATCTACAAGAGTGGGCCTATGTAGCCTTGTCTGGGAAAACAGAGCTGCTGCAGAGGGTGCTGAGGGGAGGGTGGAGAGGGAGCCGAGTGCCTGCCCTGCCATAGTCTGTCATGGGGCCAATACACTCCACTTGGGACCAAGAGAGTTCAAGTTGAATGTCTGCCCCTTGCCCCTGAGAGCCTGATGGATACCCGCCCTTCAGTCAGACCCACCCACCACAGCACTGAGCCCTGCACGTGGCCACGCTCTGCTCCTCTGCGGGCCCTTCCCTCCAGGTGATGAGCAGCTCACAGCCAAAAGCTGGGCTTTACTTATGATCTGTTTCTCCCTGCCCTTGGCACATAGCAGGTGCCAAGGCAAAAGAGTAAAATCGCTTTGAATGGAAGGAAGTATGTACAATACTGAGTATTGCCTTACAAGATGGTTACCTGGGAAGCCCCACTATTATTCTGGAATAATACCGCTATTTTTCCCTAGAATGTGTTTGGCCTCCTGATTGGGTCAGTCTGTGGGACACAGGAGGCTGCCATCTTGGTTTTGATCCAAAGTGGGGTTTTCAGTTGGACCCCGAGCTCCCACCGGAAGGGGCACGGAAAGGACTGGCCGCTGCTGGGAGGCCCCATGGGGCGCACTCTGTAGGTCTTCCAGGGGTCCCTGAGAAGCAACCTCAAGCAGGCTGAGGCAGGAAAACTGGGGAAACTGGTGGGTTTCAGATTCATAAAGTGGCTGCTTGGAAAAGAGGCACTCCTCCTTGGACGGGGAGGGCCCAGCACATTTATAAAAATGGTCTCTCCATTCGCTGCTTTGTGTTCACAGCTGTATTCCCAGTGTCCGAAGCAATGCAGGTATGCAGTAGGCACTCAATAGATATTTGTTGAAGGAGTGAGGGAATTCAGCAAACACATGTGTTTGTTAAGGATTGCCTTCCATTTTCCAGGCACTGTGGGAGGAGGGCGGATCTTATTCCTCTCAGCAGGCGGGCCCGTGGGTTGGGGGGTGGGGTGGGGGGAGGGCTGTGCAGCTACACGCATTCACACGCATTCACACACACCTAGTCATAGGTTCAGTGCCCCGGGGATTATTGCCTCCACCGGGGCCTCATAACATACGGGCTTGGCTTGGCTAAGGCTATATGTTTTTATTTCCAAGGCTAATACCTGATTTTTTTAAAGAGACTATTTTGATGCAGGCAAAAATTAGATTAAAACTAGAGCACACGCTCCTGGGGCATGGTCCCGGCTCGTTACAGTCAGCGAACAGCTGCTTTCCCTAGCCCGTGTGCACACATGCCTTAAATCTGAAATAATAGCACTTTGTACTGGAGCGGGGTGGGGGGGGCGGCTCCCACCTTCGAGATAATGGAGGCTCACTGATAGGGTTTTCTCCTCTGCCTGCAGGCAAAGGCAACCCCGTGACGGTGGCAGTGCTTTGGGGTGCAGTGCGGTGCTCCGCAGTGTGCGCGTGTCCCTCATGGCAGTGCCCCCCCCTTTAAGCACCGGAACCCTTTGTTTACATGAAGCGTGCGTAGCACCCCATGAGTGCACAGCACAGTGAAAGTGGGTCTGCTGTTCCCGACACCAGCACGGGCTCCCTCACATGGCTCCTTCAACCCCTCCCAGTGGCCTGCGGGTGCCAGAGCTCCCCAGGACCCCGGAAGAACAGCCTGCCTACCTGTGGTCACACGCACGTGGTCATATGTGTGTGCATTCACTAACGCTCACTTGTACTGTGCCATGTATTCATGCCTCTTCTCTCTCCCCCTCTGCTTGCTGCGTCCCTTGTTCAGGCCGGCCTCATCCGTACAGATGTCACCGACTACTTCATTGAGCCCCTGGAGCGGGGGCAGCAGGACAAGGAGGCAAGTGGGAGGACGCATGTGGTGTACCGCCGGGAAGTGGTCCGGCAGGAGTGGGCGGATCCTGGAGGGGACCTCCACAATGAAGGTAAGCTGTGGGCAGGGCCCCCAGCTCTGCTTCTGCCCACACCTTCTCAGAGTCTTCAGGTAACTTCAGGCCTTAAACCCCTCAATGCCTGGCCGTAGTCTTCTCATCTGTAATGTGGGACTGGGCCATGCAGACCTACTGCACCTCCTGTGCCCAGGGCTTTTGGAGGCAACTACGACTGGCTGCGGCTGGGGGCTGGAGGAGCTACCTGAGCCCCCTGAACGATGGAACCTGGGACTGCAGCGTTGCTCTGCAAGGCTGTTTTTCTGCCCAAGTAGCAGGCGGAATGGCTGCAGTTAGCTCTTTCCCCTAATCTTAACTCAGCCTCCGGGAGCCACAGGAAGGAAGTTCTTAGAACACTCGTAGGGAACCTGCCCTGTGCCAGCGCATCGGGGTCAGCTTGGTGTCCACTAGACCATTTGAAAACCCTGTCTCCAGTGCTGTCTAGTGTGTGACCCTAGCAAGTTGCTTACCACCTCTGAGCCTCCTTTGCTAATCTGTAAAGTGGGAGGGATTGTTGTTTACCTCTGAGGTTGTATGGATTAGTGATAGTGGAGCTTCACACATAGTAGGTGCTTAATGACTACTAGTCAGTTATGAGGCTGATTACTGACATGTCAGGGTGAGACCCCCTGTGAGCAAAGGCATCCCTGCACCCTGGTGACCGGCATAGCACTCAGGACCCAAGGCTGAGCGAGTGAAGCAATAGATGCCGTGTGTGCTGGTCCCGGGCCGGTGGCCAGCTTCATAGTCCTAGTTAGCCTGGTCATGAAGGCTTCTGCCAACAGGACGTGAGAAGGCCCTGGGTGGAAAACCGCCATTAGCAACCACACCCTCCAGCCAGGGCCCTGGCGGGGCTGAGCACAGCATGAAGGAATGCTTGAAAACCGGTTGTCCCCACATACGGTGCCTCCTTTGAAGCTCCAGCTGCTCTCCATGTTGCTCATAAGGGGAGCTACAGAACCACACTAGCCCAGAAGAGGAGGGCTCTGTGGGCCTGGGCTGAGTTGGGGGGCAAGGGGTTGGGTGGAGCCTTGGGGGCTGGGGAGAATTGCAGGGGCAGGGTGGGGACCTGCACCTTTCCCTCGATCATGGCCAGGAAGGACAGCAAGGCTCACTGGGCTCCATTTTATTTGAGGCCAGTTCCGAATCAAAAGTCCATAAATCCCTTTTGGGGAGAGACCCTGGTGGAAGTCCTGCTCACGAGTCTGAGCCTGGAACCCACCCGTGGCCTGCCACTGTCTGTGGCTGGGAAGCCCGCTGAGGTGGTAGAGCTGCAGTTCCGGCCGGGACTCCGGTGTGACTCCCTCTTGTCAGGCCGCCTGTGGCAATGCCCTGCCCTGGGCCCATCCGAGTTCTTCCTCGGGAAGGCAAGGGGCGATGGAAGACTTTCCCGGAAACCTGTGGCTCCTGCTCACTCTGTGTTTCAGACCAGCAGTGGGCCTGAGCCCAGTGTGTGGAGAAGCATTTGTGGGTGTGCCTGTCTTCCATTTACCATTCCTCATGAAGATGAAAGGTTTCACCTCAGGTCTTTGGGTTTAGTTCTTGGCACACAGAGAAATGCCTCAGAGGCCCGGGCCAGCTGGTCAGCGCCTGCTGAGCCACAGGAAACAGGCTTTGGGGGAATCTGCCCCAGCTGAGCACCTTCCCCCATCTCTGTCTGTCCCCATCCTGCCCAGGCATCAGCCCAGCTCAGGTGCCCCCTCTCCTGGATCCCTCAGCCCCCTGGATTTCTCCTGGGACGGTCCCCTTCTTCCAGGCAGGCCGTGGTGGGGTGTCCTAGAGGACAGATACCAAGTCTTAGTGATGTTCGTGTCACTCACATGAGCCGTGCTGCCCTGTGGGGGGTGTCCAGCTCTCCTCGAGGAGGGAAAGGAGGCGCCAAGGGCCCATCTAGCTGCCCCTCCGCGTAGGCGTGTGAGTGCGCCGGTGAACTGGGCCAGCGCAGGGCTCTCCTTGTGGCATTCAGGGTACAGCCTTGGCCGCTGCTTCCTGAGGCGTGCATGCATGCATCCCCCATGCTCACACACTCACCTGTACACACTCGCTCACTCACTGCAACACACACCAGTTATACCTCACCCACTCACACTCAGTCACACAGCTTACACATTCACTCATACTCACTCACACACACTAATACCCGCTCACACCCCTCCACACAGTCTCACATCTCCCACACTGATACTTGCCCACTCACACCCCCCACAGTCACATACTCAGCATCCCCCGCACCCTTGATGGGCTCCAAAGAAGAGTTAAGTGATTCTCTCTCAAGGACTCTGGTGGGAAATCCAAACCATTCCAAGTCCTGGGTAGAGACTCCCTTGGCTGGTCCTCCAGGTGTAAGCTGGGCCTCACCGCAGGCCCCTGGGGCTTCCCTGTGGACCCTGCCTTGGCTTGGCAGTGTGTGCCCTGGATGGGCGTTCCCATACTCCTAGGGCTACCCTTTCCTTCCGTAACCCACGGTCCTGCTCTCTGTCACCCCTTCCCATCCTCCACTTCCTTCCTGAATGCCAGTGGGCCACGTGCGCCTGCGGCCAGAGTCCCAGCTCCCAGGCTAGAGCTGGGGCTGCTGGCTGCCAGGGCAGCCGGCCCGATGGCGGCCTAGGGCTGCTGTGTGTGTGTGTGTGTGTGTGTGTGTGTGTGTGTGTGTGTGTATTTTAAATTGAGATGAAATCCACCATTTTAACCATTTTAATTAAAGTGTACAATTCAGTGGTTTCTTACTATATTCACAATGTTGTGTAACCATCACCACTATCGAATTCCAGAACATTTCCATAATTCCCATCAAAACCTCTGTACCCGTTCACCAGCAGTCACTCCCGTCTCCCTCCGGCCTGATGCCCTGGCAGCAATCACTGGTCCGCCTTCTATCTCTGTACGTTTGCCTGCTCTGCACATCTCGTGTAGATGGAAGTACAGGACATGTGGCCTCCTGTGACTGGCTTCTTCCCTTCAGCACACACGCTCCCCTCCATGCTGGAGCCTGTCTCGGCACTCGGTCCTCTCTATGGCAGGGCGACGCACCACTGTGTGGACACAGCACGGTTCGTTCACCCACCTGCTGACAGACGTTCGGCTTGTCCCCGTGTTTGTCTTTATGATTGTGCTGCCGTGAATGTTTGTGGGCAGGTTTTGGTGGAACACATGTTTTTGATTCTTTTCGGTGCATACCTAGGAGTGGAATTTCTGCGTCCTGTGACAGTTCCGTATTGAACTTTCTGGGGCCTTGCCGAACTGTTTTTCAAAGCAGCTGCATCATTTTATGTTCTCTTGAGGCCTCCTGGGTGGGCTGGCTGAAAGCCTCCCAGTGGCCTGCTGCCCCCGTCTCTCCACATTTCGGGGGTCACCTATTTTGGCCTGAAGGGTGAGAGACACACAGAAGAGGGTGTGGGTGGAGCATCTCCGGCGTCTATGGCTGACGTCAGTAGGCCCTCCCCAACTCCCCTCACTGTTTTTGCTGAGGGAGGTATTGGGCGGGCCCTGGTAGGGAGTGATAGTGGGAAAGGGGCAGATCTGAGTTTACATTCTGGGCTTCTGTCCAGTCAACTCGCTGTGTGACCTGGGATGAGTCGGGCAACCTCTCTGAGCCTCCCTTTGACAGACTGGGCAGGGAGAGCTGTGAAGGTCAAGATCCACATTTCTCTTGTAGTTTGTGGACCTCCAGGTACTGCTGAAGGTTTTCCCCACTCCACAGAGAGAGCCCCCGTCCCTTCTTCTCCTCTCCTCCAGGGGGTCCCCCCTCCTCTCTCCCAGCAGTTCGTCTGGGGGTTGCTGTGCACACTGTCAGGCTCGGGCCCCAGGGCTGCCAGGTGCTCTCATGCAGTGTCGCCTGCGAAGAGGGACACATTGGCCTCAGGGGCAGGTGAGAGCAGCCCGGGCTTGAGCCCTGCTTGCCAGGCTGTGATTGCCCAGGGGCCGAGTGCCCTTTTCTGGTTTTCGCAGCAGGCCAGTGGCCACACATTTTTTTCAGTCCTTAAGTCTGGTGCTTTTTTCCTTTTGCACTGTAGCTCCCTAACCACAGGGGAAATAGACAGACAGTAGCACTGAGTCCTGTGGTTCCTATGGCCCTGTCCTCGGATTTCAGTTCCTCAAGAACCGGTCAGCAGAGGCTTAGAGGCAGAACTTGGTTCTCTGCAAAGGTATCTTTCAACTCGTCCCCAAGGGTCACCCACACCGTGGATGGTATCTTCATGAAGTTGCTCAAATGGGTTTCACAGGGACCGTTTCCTTTGCTCCCTGTGCTCCAGCAGGTTGTCCTCCTTCTCGTCAGCCCAGATTAGATGTCCCCTCCTCCAGAAGCCTCCCTCAACACCCCTGTCCTGCTTTGGCATTTGTTGTAAAAGCCTTTACTAGGCAGTCCCACTCAGCCCTTGACATTACTGTGTCACCACAGTCTGGCATCTTACCTGTCGCCTGCACGTCACCTCCCGCCATCCACTTTTAACTATTGGGGGCCCTCCCGTAGCGGTACCCTTGGACACATTCTAGGGTTTCAGTGGTGGCATCTTTACAGCCTTAGCCCCAGCTTACTCTCTGCGAGGTTCTCAAATAACCGTAGGTAGAATGAACGTTCTTAGAAATCAGCAGTACAAATATCAGAATTTCAGGGTGGGATGGCAGGAAAGGCATTAAAAGTTAAGACTTTGAAGCTTTCTTGAGAGACCTCAGGCTTCTCTCTGGCTCTCTTAGCTTTCCCTGTAGTGTCCTCATGTACCACTGCCCCAACAAATGTTTCTTCAGTCTTCATTCAGACTATGGTGTCAATGACTGATAACTGTTGAAGGTGTTGCCTTTATAAGTAGCAGTATACCTAGTGATGTTAGAGAGCATGGTCTTTGGATCTAGACAGCCCTGGACAAGCTACTTTGAACTTCAGTTTGTTCACCTGTATAATGGGGACAATAAACTGATAGAGTTGTAAGGACTGGATTAGATTAGGTTAGATTGGGTAGAAGTAAGGCCTATGGACCAAAGATGGCCCACCACTTGTTTTTGTCAATAAAGTTTTATTGGAACACAGAAACACGTATTTGTTTATGTATTCTCTGTGGCTACTTTTATGCTTCAATAGCCGAACTGAATAGCTGAGACAGAGGCTGTTTGATTCACAAAGCCTAAATATTTACTCTCTGCAAAAAAAGTTTGACAACTCCTAGATTACATAATATAAGTTAATAAATCCTGCTTATATAAATTTTGTTTTTAGTCAAAAGGCCAAAGCTGTGGTGGTGAGATTTTGGGTCACTGGCAGTGACTGGGTTTTGAGAGGCTTGGGACGTGCTACAGGGATGTCTGAAATGTCATGCATCGGCCACTGGAACATTACAGGTTTTTCTTTATCAAGATGTTTCTGCCCATTGCCGCCTTTGATTTGCATAGCAAGCTTTGGGGCAGGAGATCAAGGATCGTCCATGCGCATGTCATAGGGAGGAGATGGAGGTCCCGAGAAGTGAAGGGGCAGGGCCTGTCCAGGACACGCAGTGAGATAGGACCCAGGAGGAACTGGAACCGGGTCAGTTCTCCCTTCTCTGCTGCTCGTTGCCTCAAAGGCAGCCATGCCCTGTGCCCGGGAAAGGGCTCCCGCTCACGAGCGACCTGGTGTGGAACAAACCCTCATGCTGCCTGGGTTTACAGAAGCAGGGAGAGGGGCGCATGTGACAGGGGCAGGGGAGGGGTGATGTCACAGTGTCACAGTGACAGCCCCTTATGTGGATTTGACCTTGGTCTTGTCTCATCCTGGTTCTAGCCTTTGGCCCAGGCGACCTTCCCAACCTGCTGGGCCTGGTGGGGGGCCAGCTGGGAGAAGTGGAGCGAAAGCGGCGCCATGCCAAGCCGGGCAGCTACAGCATCGAGGTGCTGTTGGCAGTGGACGACTCAGTGGTGCGCTTCCACGGCAAGGAGCACGTGCAGAACTACGTCCTCACTCTCATGAACATTGTGAGTGTCCCTGAGCCTTGGGACTGGGGGGCTGGGCAGGGGGTAGGGTGGGACCACCGGAATGGCCTGTATGCGCTGTTTGTCTCAGGCTTATGTTTTCTGGGTGGACTCGGGGAGTCTCTCTTTGTTCCTTGGTCCAGCTGGACAGCAGGTTCCATGTTGAAATGGGCCTGAGTTGGCTTGGCATCCACCCCAGCCTGACCTCAGCTGTACACACGCTAGTCCCTGGCAAGCTGGAGCATATCGACAGTGGGTTCTGGGCTTGGACACATTCGGAGTCTAGGTCAGGAGTGACTAGTACGTGCCTGAGACTTCTCATCTGGAGAAAATGTGCAGTGCCAGCCGGGGATCCTAGCTAGGTGCTCTCAGCCTGCTGGGGGTGGGCAGAGGGTGGGCTCAGGCCCCCAGTGTGGGCCTTGGGTGTTCACAGAGACCTGACAAGTAAGGAAAATGAGGGTCACAGGCAAATTTAAGGCCGGTGAAGCAGAGAGCTGTGCCCTGTCCTAGGTGAGTGGTGGCTGCTTAGCTGCTGCTGATGGCTCTCATGGAGACATGCAAGTCACAGAAAGGCATTTCAAGAAAAGTCAGAAACGCAGTTGTTTTCAGTGCTTTTTAAAAACCTTTTATGGAAAAATTTAAGTCCATTTATCTAAGTGAAATTGCCAATTGCTAAGTGTTAACATGGAAAACCATTGTGAATGCTGAACAGAATCTGTCTGCGCACCGCATGTGGCCTGCAAGCTCCTCAGAGCGGGGTGTCTCTGTGCTGAAGCATCAGAGATGACAGAGACTGAAAGGGAAGGGGGGGTGAATGCGTCAGAGGTGGGCCCTGCATTGTTTCTCTTCCGGCATGAGGCCTCTGTCAGATGTGCGTGTGGCTGTGATCCCGGGAAGGATGAGAATTGGTGTAGGTGAAAGTGGGACCTATGGTGGAAACTGTGCTGGCCATGGCCAGATGCTGGGGAAGGTGGGCAGGACCCCAGGTTCTCTCCTATGCAGCTAGGTAGAGAGGTGGCACGCTGGGGTCAGGCCCAGCTCAGCACGCTGAAGCACCGTGGAGTCTGGTCAGGAGGAGGCAAGCAGGGCAGTGGGTGGGCAAATGCCACATCAACAGAAGATAACAGGGCAGGGGCTTCACCTCCAAGTCTGCAGGTGACAGCTTAACGGCTCATCATAGACATTCATCTAGAACACAGGAGCTGAGAAGGAAGGTCCACACACATGGTAGGTCCCAAAGAATTCAAGCAGGGCCTTTTTTGAAATCCAAAGGCTCCAGCCCCTGTGTGGGCCTCTACTGGCCTTAAGATCAGGGTCCTCTGACCTGAGGCCCGTGAGGAAGTTGGCTAGCTGCATTCTCATGCAGACTGAAAGATGACTGCAGGTGAGCCAGGGGTGGGACAGAATCACCTTCCACTCAGTCTAACGTGGGTGGTTCCTGGAGGCCGCGACAGACGTGCAGCCCATCCCAGTGCTGCATGGAGAGAACGTTAGTGAGTTGGCAAAGAGCATGGGCTTTGGGGTCACACCGTCTGACTCTTTTGACCTTGGGGGCAAGCTCTCGAGAGTCACTTTCCCCGCTCCTAAAACAGCATTAACAATACTCACCACACAAGGTTTTGGGGACATTAAACAGCACATAGCATGGTTCCTTCCATAGCATAAGCTCTCAAAAGTAGTTGGAGATAAAAATGATATGGCTCTCATGTGGTGAGAAGTAACACATTTCTGGGAACTCAACAGTTGATGAGCAGAAATATCAACCTCGTGATCATGCCAGACCCCTGGAAACATTTGTAGGATAATAAAACAGCACAACACTGCCTGTGCTGGCTGGGGTCCATAATCTGGCCACATGGTAGGTGAGGTGACTGCTAGGAGGGCATGCAGCCAGCCCTTTGTTAGCTTTGTGACCTTGCACAAGAGACCTGCCTTGCCTAGGACTCTGTAGGTAGTAAATGATGGAAAACTAACTCAAACTAGATAAACAAGGTAATTTATTGGCTTGCTCATGGGCCAAACTGTGGGAGGGACATGATGGAGCTATTTGTAAGTGTAATTGATACTAGAGGTTTATGTTCCCTTCTCTGTATGATATCCTAGTTCTCTCCAACTTTAGTATGTGACAGATTCTGGCCTTTAACGACATCAGGCCCACTCCTATCTCCATAGCTCTGTGGCTAGAGACAAAAGAAGTTTCCTCTCCAGTTCCCAGGTAAAAATTTCCAGAGCAGGACTCTGATTGGTCTAATTTTGGGTCACATGACCACCCATTTGGACCAATCACTATATGCTGGAGAAGGAAATAGAATTTTTCAAAAGAAGAGAGGGACTAGACATAAGATGGCCACTGGAGAAATTATTCTGGGATGGTGATATACCCCAGTTTGTGTCAGCTACAATATTTAACATCTGAGAGATGCCATATTTTCATAATACTATCTGCTGTTGTTTTTTTTTTGTAAAGGTTAAATATGTATAAAGTATTTAGCATACTCTTGGCACACAGTGAGTACTCAAGTTATGTGTTCCATCGTTCTAGTCATATATTTGTCTTAGTGTGTATGTGTATAAGCAGTTCTTTGTCTAAGTCTCTGAAGGTGAGGTCCTTGGGGGTGGGGACCTTTCTTCTACACCTTTGAACCCGAACCACACACAGCAGAGTGCCCAACACCTGATGGATGATCAGTACACGTGGAAGCTAATGGTGTCTATGGGAGGAGGAGGGGGCCAGTATCCACTGAGATGGGACAAGGGGAAGAGAGCAGATTTCCATCTGAAATGCCAGCATTAGGAAGAAGGCAGGGGTAGAAATCATCTCCAATTACAGGAGCCCCAGGGAGGAGAGGGGCTGCCAGGAAGTCTGTTCCCGCCACCTCTTTGTTTGGTTATTAATTCTTCTATACCTTACGGAGCATATGGTTTGGGACTCACAGAGCAAAGACTACCAGGTGGGGCCATTTGAGAAAGAGAGAGAGGGAGAGGGAGGATGACTATGTTAGAAACTCATCCACCTCCCTGGAGCGCTGGACCACCCACCCACATTCTATAAATAACTGGTTCATCCTAAGACCACACAGCTGACCACACAGCTGAGTACTAATCCCATTAATGGGAGAGCCAGGTTGGCCCCAGTAGCCAGCAGGTGGAAGAGGAGGAGGAGCAGGAGAGGGGAAGAGGTTAAGGAGGCCCTCTGGTGCTGGGAGTCTGGGTCCAAAGCTAGGGCTGAAGAGCCTAAAATAAAAAGAAAATAAAAATGATGTGTGTTGAAGATTTTGCCCTACTCACTAATCAATGAGGGAAGCAGACAGAGTTATAACCTGTTCAACGAGAACCAAAGAACAGAGACATTTATAGATCAGGAACGTTGAAATGAATGTGCAGATAGAGACAATATTGGCATTTTTCACAGAGTGGAAGGGAAGACAAAACTTGCATGTCTATAGACACGAATTCTGCATTGCTGTTAGTCATCTACAGTGCTCTCAGTTGTAAACAAGTTTTCTAGAATCAGATTCAAGTGAGACTGAGAGGTGCACTGTGGACAATACATAGTTTCCATGGAAGTACGAATTTTTATTTTCTGAGTGCTAGGCCTGGACTTGCTCCCAGGCCGAGAGCCCTTTTCTTAGATGGCAGGGCATCCGACTGCCCATCTAGTTTGCAGGCTCCATCCTGCTCCTGGAGCTTGAGGGGTGGCAGCCTCAGTCAGGACAAACCCTGGATTCTGGCTGTGTGACAGTCCTAAGCAACTAAATGATGTGTCTTCCTCCTTTTTCCTCCCCTCCTTAAGAGTTAGCTTCACTACCACCTCTCTCTTGCCAGATTCTGGCTGGGGAGTGGGCGTGTGGAGAGAAGACCTAGAGCTGGGGTGGTTGATGGTGAGCAGTCTGAGAAAAACAGAACTCCCATGGGCCATGTGCTTCACTTGTTTGCACATCTTTTTGAGAAACCCTCCTGTCTGAGCACTTCCACTGAGCATTCTATTGCTCAGCTTCTCCTTATATACCTCTTGATTGGTGTGAGCAGGTCTGTACATTCTGGTAGGGAGGGATAGGCTTCCTGGCACCCCTTTGGGTAGCCTCAGCCTCCAGTCTGGGCTATCATTTACTCGTTTGTTCAAAGCCAGATACTGTCCTGCCTCAGTGGGCTCCCCAGTGTTAGGCATTAGGCAGAGGTGATTGTTTGTCAGGGATCTGTGTTTGCAAGTGACAGAGACCCAACTCACATTAGCTTAAACCAAAGAGGTGACCTTAAGTCCTGACAGCACCCACAGAGTCCTACAAGAGCTGTGGGACAGGCAGCTTTAGGGACCACAGGGTCTAGGGTTTCAGGCCCATTAAGACACTCTCTCCTCTTCCCCCCTCCCTTGTCTCTGCTTGACAATGTCAACTGACAGGAGCCAGGCTTTCTCCCCATGGTGGGAAATGGGGCTCCTGGCAACCCCAGATTCTGACACTTCTGCTGTTAGGACCTAAAGGCAAAGGGATCCTTCCTGCTCTTCTAGGGAGGATTGGCCTAGGTTGGGTCATGTGGTCATTCTGGACTAATTGCTGAGATGGGAGGGCTGGCCTGGGGCCCCAGTGGAGCCTAATGTGCAGGGGCAAGGTGGAACAGGATCTGTTCCTGGAGAACAGGCAGTGAAGAGTCCATGCAGGACACATTTAAGCCATACACAGCCCACATGGTGAGTACACCTTGAGTACCAACCTTGGATAACAGGGGAGGCTGTGCCACTGGGTCCTAGAGAACACCTACTATATTAGGCCACTCTATCAAGCCTCAGAGATGTAGTAGCTCTACCTAATACATAGAAACAAACACAGGGAGGCTGCCAAAATGAGGAGACAAAGAAACATGGCTGAAATGAAAGAACAGATCAAAACTCCAGAAAAAAACAAAACAAAATGGAGATAAGCAGTCAATCAGATGCAGAGTTCAAAACACTGTTTATAAGGATGCTCAAGGAACTTAGTGAGGACCTCAATAGCATAAAAAAGATCCAGTCAGAAACGAAGGATACACTAATTGAAATAAAGAACAATTTGCAGGGAATCAATAATAGAGTGAATAAAGCCAAGAATAATATCAGTGATTTGGAACAAAATGAAGCAAAAAACAAGCAATCAGAACAACAAGAAGAAAAAAGAATAAAAAAATGAGGATAGTGTAAGGAATCTCTGGGAAAATGTCAAGCATACCAACATTCTCATCATGGGGGTGCCAGAAGGAGAAAAGAGAGCAAGAAATTAGAAACTTATTTGAAAAAATAATGACAGAAAACTTCCCTAAGTTGATGAAGGAAATAGACTTATAAGTCCAGGAAGCACAGGGAATCCCAAAGAAGATGAGCCCAAAGACACCCACACCAAGATACATCATAATTAAAATGCCAAAGATTAAAGATAAAAAAGGGAATCTTAAAGGCAGCAAGTGAAAAGCAGTTAGTTACCTACAAGGGAACTCCCATAAAACTGTCAGTTGCATTCTCAAAAGAAACTTCACAGGCTAGAAAGAATTGTCAAGAATTATTCAAAATGATGAAAAGCAAGGACCTACAACCAAGATTACTTTATCCAGCAAAGCTATCATTTAGCATCAAAGGACAGATAAAAAGCTTCTCAGACAAGAAAAAGCTAAAGGAGTTCATCATCTCCAAACCAGTATTACATGAAATGTTAAAAGGTCTTATTTAAGAAGAAGATAAAAAATATGAACAGTAAAATGGTAATAAATACATATCTATCAACAGTTGAATCCAAAAAAACAAAATAAATGAACAAGCAGAACAGAAACAGAATCATAGATGTGGAGAATGTTTTGATGCTTGCCAGGTGGGAGGGAGGTCAGGGAAATGAGTGAAAAAGGTGAAGGGACTAAGAAGTACAAATTGGTAGTTACAGAATTGTCATGGGGATGTAAAGTACAGCGTAGGGAATAGAGTAGCCAAAGAACTTATGTGCATGACCCATGGACATGGACAATGGTGTGGGGATTGTGTGAGGGAGTGCAGGGTCTGGGGGGTAAGGGGACAAAGGTAGAAAAATTAGGACAACTGTAATAATGTACACAATAAGATATAATTTAAAAAAATCAAAACCTGTAGAGAATTTTTATGAGCTTATCTGAGCCCAGCTGACAATAATTGCTGGGAAGCAAAATTTCAACAAATTGAGAAAATGCTCTGGAGAATGGCCATTTTTCAGATTATTTTATGCATTACAATCAAAGGAGGAGATATAAAGAGGGTTACTTGAAATCCATGGGTGGCAAATAAAGGGATTGAGAGAAAGCAAAGTGGAGAAGTCCCTGGAACTGGATACAGAGTGAAACAGACAGATAAATACTTCTTTTACAGTAGTGGGCACAGGAGAGTTAACGATTAACATTAACAGCACACCCAGATGGTGTTTGGGAACAAGATAACAATGAGGGGTTCTCTGGTCTCCACACAGTCTGCTGTGATGCGTGTGCCCTGAGGGGTCTGGAAAAGGCGATTACGCTGACATTTCAAAGGCATGTCATCTTTGATTGGAAAAGACAGCGGACAGGCTCACTTAGTAAAGACTGACCTTCTCAAGGAAGCTACAGGCCAGGATGTGACTACTCACGATGACTCACGTTTAGTTAGGAAGTTTTATGTCCAGACCATCCTGTGCGGTCGCTTTCAGTCTCTGAGTCTGTAAGGCTGCCATGCAGGCCTCCCCTGAGCTTGTCAGGATTAGCATGTGGCCCCCATTTTGTTCACAGAAGCGTGTAGACAAAGGAATAGCTTCCACAGGGAAGGGCTCCGCAGGAGTGGAAAATGCAGCCTGCCCTCAGTGCACTCGTGCTGCTGTGTGTCCACAAACCAGTGTAAGTGGCATCACTGTGAAAATCATCAGAATCATTTTTTGAGCAACCACTGGGAACTGGACTCCTCGTTAGCATGACTTCATTTACCCACATCTCCCCACAACCCTGTGAGAGGCCCGCATATCCCAGTGTCCTTACACGGTAGCTTGCTGGCCCCCCTCTAGTCAGCCAAGGGGCTGGGGTCTGCGTGCTGCTCTGTCGTCTTCAGAGCCCACCCTCTCCCCACAGCCTCAGCACAGAGGTCGGCAGTCTCATGCCAGGGGGTGCTGTCCATGGGTGGTGACTCAGGTGACAGAGGAGAAAAGCAGCTTTTCCTCTACCCTCTTAGGTTCAGTGTCTGGGGATCTACAATCTAAACTGACAAAAGCCAGATTAGCAAGAGAAGAGTTCATGTATGTGTGCAAGGTGCGTACTCATGGGAGATATCGGTGATGAGTAACTCAAAGGGGCAGTTAGAATGGGGTACATGCATCTAACTTAACAGGAGGCCTAAGGGGGAGAAAAGGCTTCTATAAGGAAGAAAAACAGGTTTCTTTTTTTTTTTTCCACTTTTTTTTATTTTAATGATTGTTTAAGTACAGTTTTCTCCCCTTTACTCCTAATCAAGCCCACCCATCCCCCTCTCATCTTCCCTCCCATTACCACCCTCCCCCTAGTTTTTATCCATGTGTCTTTTAACTTTGTTCCTACAAACCCTTCCCCTTTTTCCCTGAAATTCCCTCTTCTCTCTCCTCTGGTCACTTCCTGCCTGTCCCCTAATGCAGTGTCTTTGACTATATTTTGCTTGTTTCTTTGTTTTGTTGTTTAGGTTCCTGTTAAAGGTGAAATCATGTGGTATTTATCTTTCACTGCCTGGCTTATTTCGCTTAGCATAATGCTTTCCAGTTGCATCCATGCTGTTGCAAAGGGTAGAAGCT